>PVJC01012845.1:7137-39089 GCA_004026665.1 Murina feae
ACCCCTCACACTCCCTTCCCCCTGGGAATTGTCAGTCTGCTCCCTTTCTATGCCTCTGCTTCTATTATATTCACCAGTTTATTCTGTTCATCAGATATTTTTATTAACTTAATTTTTAGATTCACTTGTTGATAGATATGTATTTGTTGCCACTTTGTTGTTCATAATTTTTATCTTTACCTTTTTCTTCTTCCTCTTCTTAAAGAATACCCTTCAGCATTTCATCCTGGTTTGGTGGTGATGAACTCCTTTAGCATTTTCTTGTCTGTGAAGCTCTTTATCTGACCTTCAATTCTACATGATAGCTTTGCTTGGTAGAGTAATCTTGGTTGTAGATTCTTGCTATTCATCACTTTGAATATCTCTTGCTACTTTCTTCTGGCTTGCATGGTTTCTGTTGCAAAATCAGCTGATAGTCATATGGGTATTCCCTTGTAGGTAACTAACTGCTTTTCTCTTGCTGCTTTTAAGATTCTCTCTTTGTCTTTAGCCCTTGGCATTTTAATTATGATGTGTCTTGGTGTGGTCCTCTTTGGATTCCTCTTATTTGGGATTCTCTTTGCTTCCTGGACTTGTAAGTCTATTTCTTTCATCAGATAGGGGAAGTTTTCTGTCATTATTTCTTCAAATAGGCTTTCAATATCCTGCTCTCTCTCTTCTGACACACCCATAATTCGGATATTGGTACATTTGAAATTGTCCCAGAGGCTCCTTACAATACCTTCATATTTTTGGATTCTTTTTGCTTTTTAGGATGGGTGTTTTTTGCTTCCTCATATTTCAAATCTTTGACTTGATTCTTGGGATCCTCTAGTCTGCTATTGGATCTCTGTATATTATTCTTTATTTCAGTCAATGTATGCATAATTTATGACTGGTCCTTTTCCTTTTTTTTTTCTCTTTCTTTCTCCGTGCCTTTACTTTTAAACATGAAATGAGAATCATACAGGTATACATAAAAAAAGGCAGACATGATCACAGGTAAAAGCAAAGAAAAACTAACCAGAAAGTTTTAATGCCTGTCAGCTGTTGAACCTGAAGTTCTGCATAAGACATGTTGCAGGGCTGAAAGGAATCAGTATTCTTCTCCTTCTTCCTCACCCTCTCCTTCAACAGAATCCACACCAACCTCCTCATAATCCTTCTCAAGGGCAGCCATGTCCTCACGGGCCTCAGAAAACTCTCCTTCCTCCATGCCCTCACCCACGTACCAGTGGACAAAGGCACGCTTGGCATACATCAGGTCAAACTTGTGGTCCAGGCGAGCCCAGGCCTCAGCAATAGCTGTGGTGTTGCTCAGCATGCACACAGCTCACTGCACTTTGGCCAGGTCTCCCCCAGGGACCACAGTGGGAGGCTGGTAGTTAATGCCAACTTTGAAGCCAGTGGGGCACCAGTCCACAAACTGGATGCTGTGCTTTGTTTTGATGGTGGCAATGGCAGCATTGACATCTTTGGGGACCACGTCACCATGGTACAATAGGCAGCAAGCCATATATTTACCATGGTGAGGGTCACATTTCACCATCTGGTTGGCTGGCTCAAAGCATGCATTGGTGATTTCTGCTACAGAAAGCTGCTCATGGTAGGCTTTCTCAGCAGAGATGACAGGGGCATATGTGGCCAGAGGGAAGTGGATGAGGGGATAGGGCACCAGGTTGGTCTGGAATTCAGTCAGATCAACATTCAGGGCTCCATCAAACCTGAGGGATGCAGTGATGGAGGACACAATCTGGCTAATAAGGCGGTTAAGGTTAGTGTAGGTTGGGCTCTCAATATCGAGGTTTCTACGACAGATGTCATAGATGGCCTCATTGTCAACCATGAAGGCACAATCAGAGTGCTCCAGGGTGGTGTGGGTGGTGAGGATGGAGTTGTAGGGCTCAACTACAGCTGTGGAGACCTGGGGGGCTGGGTAAATGGAGAACTCCAGCTTGGACTTCTTGCCATAATCGACGGAGAGACGTTCCATTAGCAGGGAGGTGAACCCAGAGCCAGTTCCCCCACCAAAGCTGTGGAAAACCAAGAAGCCCTGAAGGCCTGTGCACTGGTCAGCCAGTTTCCGAATTTGGTCCAGGATGAGGTCAATAATCTCCTTGCCAATGGTGTAGTGTCCACGGGCATAGTTATTGGCAGCATCTTCCTTGCCTGTGATCAGCTGCTCAGGGTGGAAGAGCTGGCAGTAGGTACCAGCGCGAACTTTATCAATGACTGTGGGTTCCAGGTCTACAAACACTGCCCTGGGCACATGCTTGCCAGCGCCTGTCTCACTGAAGAAGGTGTTGAAGGAGTCATCTCCCCCGCCAATGGTCTTGTCACTTGGCATCTGGCCATCAGGCTGGATGCCGTGTTCCAGGCAGTAGAGCTCCCAGCAGGCATTGCCAATCTGGACACCAGTCTGGCCAACATGGATGGAGATGCACTCACGCATGGTTGCGGGTTTGCAAACGCAGGAAACAGGAGCAGACATGGGTCCCAGTTACCGTTCCCGACAAGCTAAGAGTCGAGGTGAGTAACACACTCTCTTTTTTTTTTTTTTTTCGCATTCCAATTAAGATCCTTGAAGATCTCACTAAGTTCCTTGGAGGTCTCACTAAGTTTCTCAGAGGTTTGTAGACGATACTAGAGTAACCTTATAACTGTGGTTTTGAACTCTATATCCAGTAGTTTACTTTCCTCCATTTATTTCATTTGTGACATGTTTCTTTGTCTCCACATTTTGTCTGCTTTCCTGTGTTGATAGAGTGGCTTTGTGTGGTAGGTATCCTACAGGGCCTAGTGATTCAGCCTCCCCAATCACCTGGGGTGGGCACTCTTGGTGCACCCCTTTGTGAGCTGGGGCACAGTCTTGTTGTAGTTAAGCCTTGATTGCTGTTGGTATCCTTGGGAGGAAATGACCTCCAGGCCATTTGAGTGCGAGGACGTGCTGTGTCTATAGTGGAAGAGCTGCTGTTCTGGAGACACCCTTATGGGGCAGGACTTGCTTCAGTGGGGCTTTGGTGCTCACTGAGTCTGCTTTTTGAGTGTGTCACTTATGGATGTGAGGAGTTGAAATCTGGTATCTGCCACTGGGTACACTGACTCCTGGATCTCTAAGGAAATGCTAAGTCAACCACTGCATGAGTCCACCCAGCAGGAGCTACAGTGAGATCTGCAGATTTCTCCTCTTTGTTTGGAGTTTGGAAGTTTTGGAGCTCTCTGACCCAGCTGCAGTTTGTGAGGTTAGGCTGCGAAAGGACAGGCGATCTTTTGTGCCACTGTGCACAGCTTAGGTAGGGTTGTAAATTGGGTGGGGCGGGGTCTCAGAGAATCACCATGGCAGAGCAAACAGTGACGTCTGTCCATCAGTCATCTCTGAGTCTCTGGGTCTCAGCATCTCCGCATCGCCGAATCCCACGCCCCCACAGTAGCAATGATCCCTGCAAGCAACTCTGTGAGAAAGCCACCTTCTCTTTCTAACCTGCTGCCAGACAGTCCAGTTTCTCCCCGTAGGAGTCTGAGTCCCCAGAATCTTGCTGGAAATGAGTTCAGGGCAGTTGGGAGCTTGTATCTCCCTTCCAATTGAAAAAACCTCGCACCCAGTTGCAGCCCATTTTGCGCATCTCTGTACCTCTGCTCTTGGTGCCTCCGCACCTCCTACCCAGTCTCAGTGTGCTTTTTCCTTTCTTTCTAATTGTAGAACTTCCACTCATCCAGCTTTCCCATGGTTCTGGATGATAGCTATTTTGTCTTTTAGTTGTAATTTTAATGTGGTTGTGGGGGGGGAGGGGGCAGCACATACAGGTGTATACCTTAAGTTGCCATCTTGGTTCTCTCTAATTTTACTTTTAAATGGTCATCCCTCACACTGCAATATGGAATTTTACAAAAATTTGAAACTAATCAATACTCTTTTTTCCAGACAACATAAGAAACTTAAAATGCTAGATTAATTTACTGCTCCCTCTCAATGTGTGTTAATGTTGTATTTCAATTATATATAATTATATACTTCAACCCTCTAAGACTTACTTTTATACAGTTTATATTTATTTAGGTTTATCCATTTATTTTTCACATGCTTTGCTCTTCTTTCTTCTTTTTTTTAAATTTTGTTTTATTGGTTAAAATATTACACAGTAGTACATATGTCTCCTTCCCCCCCCCCCCGCCTTTACCTTTCCCCGGCCTCCCCTACCCGCCCCCCACAGTGTCTTGTGTCCATTGGTTATGCTTATATGCATGCATATAAGTCCTTTGGTTGATCTCTTACCCTGCCCCAAACCCTTTCTTATCTGCATCTCTGATATCTGAGATAACTTTTATTCTACCTTTGGGATGTCCTTTGTTGAAGTTCTACTGATGGCATGTTCTCTATATTTCACTCTCTTCCTTGAAATGTGATTTTGCAAGCTATTACAGTTATAAGTTGGTAGTTCTTTTCTTTTCGCACATTGAAGCTATCATTCAGTTGTCTATTTGCTCCAATGTTGCTGTTGGGAATTAGCTGTCAGCAGTCTAGTATTTTTCCTTTCTTTGAAAGTAATCTGTCTTTTCTCTTTGGCTGCTCTACTGTGGTGTCTCTTCTCAGTTCTGAAAGCTTTCATCTATTCCTTTTGTCTCCTTTTCTTCTAGAACTCTAATTTATACCTGAGTCAATAACTTTAAATTCCAAGTTTCTTTCTTGTTTGCATTCTTTTATCTTTTTTAAACATTTTTTTCATTGATTTTAGAGAAAGAGGAAGGGAGAGGGAGAGAGAGTAGAAATATTGATGTGAGAAAAATACCAACATCAATTGGCTGCCTTCTGCACTGGATCGAGCACGAAACATGGGCATGTGCCCTGACCCAGAGTGGATCCAGCAATCTTCTGGTACATGGGTCAATGCTCAACCACCAAGCCACACTGGCTGGGATCTTTTATCTTTCTTCAGAAAAAAACTTGATTATAACATGTGCTAGATGTTATATTATACAACTTGATTTGAAACTTATCAAACAATAGCAAAACCTGGCTAGAAAATCATTTTATACGCTCTTTCATATGCAGTAGTCCTCCCTTATCCACAATTTCACTTTTGCAGTTTCAGTTACCCATGGTTAATTATGGTCTGAAAATATTAAATGGGAAATTCTAGAAGTAAATGATTCATACATTTTAAATTGCCTGCCATCATGAATAGCATGATGAAGTCCCTCACCGTTCTGCCCCATCCTATCTGGGATAGCAATCATCCCTTTGTCCAGCTTAGCCATGGTGTATATGCTATCTACCCATTAGTCACTTAGTAGCTGTCTTGCTTATCAGATAAACTGTTGTGTTATCACAGTGTTTGTGTTCAAGTAACATTTATTTTACTTAATAATGGCCCCAAGTACAAAAGTAATGATGCAGACAATTTGAATATACCAAAGAGATGCCATAATTGCTGTCTTTAAATGAAAAATTGAAAGTTCTCAATCATCTTGAGGTTCCTAAGATCTATGGTAAGAACAGAACTTCTATCTGTGAAATTGCATAATTTATAAATTAAACTTTATTATAGTTATGCATGTGTAGGAAAAAACATAGTATAAATAGGATTTAGTACTATCTGTGTTGTCAGGCACTTACTGAGGGTCTTGAAACTTGTGCTCCAGGGATAAGGGAGACTAATATATTCTATCTCTTTGCCTCTCTGTGCTTATTTCTTTTAGGAATTTATACTTTATATTTTTAAATAATTTATTTTTAAATTGAGATATTACTGACATATAACACTATATTAGTTTCAGGTGTACAACATAATGATTTTATATTTGTATACAGTGCAAAATGATCACCACCATAAGTTTAGTTACCATCCATCATTACCACAGTTACAGATTTTTTCTTATAATAACTTTTAAGATCTATTGTTTTATGAATAACTTCTTCTAAAATGTCTTCCAATTCACTAATTCTCCAATTAATTGTGTTTAATTTGCTGTTAATCTCTTCAATTGATTAAGTTCTTAATTTCGATCATGTTTTTTGTTTTTTTTTACTTCTGGAAGATAATTGAATAAATTTTCAAATATGGTAATTTTTAAGAATTTTTTATTCTCCACATACATATTTATTTCTTTAAACATAGTAAGCATAGTTCTATATATCCTCTGTTTAATCATTCCAGCATCTAAATTACTTCAAGATGTGGCTCTGCTGTCTTACTTTTGCCAGTTCTTACTTGTGGTGGTAATTCAATTGCTTGTTTAATTATTAACTCTTTTGTGTGAGCTGCTCACTTTCCTTATAAAATAATTTGAATAAATTATTTGAGATCTAGGACAAAGGTGAATTTCTTCAGAAAGAATCTGTGTTTGCATTGCTTTTGCTAAGTGTGTGGGAACATTCCCTTAACAGACCAGCTCAGGATCACTTACAGTTTTTTTATCCTCACCCAAGGATATGTTATTTTGTTGTTGTTAGTTTGTTTTAAATTCTCACCTGAGGATTTGTATACAGAGATAGAGAGAGGACAGGGAGAGGGAGAGGGAAAGGGAGAGGGACAAGGAGGGTTTGAGGGAGAGAGAGAGAGAGAGAGAGAGAGAGAGAGAGAGAGAGAGAGAGATCGGTTGCCTCCTATACTCCCTCTGACCAGGGATAGAACACAAAACCTATGGGTGTGTCCTGACTGGGAATCAAATTTGCAACCTTTTGGTGTAATGGACAATGCTCCAACCAACTGAGCCACCTGGCCAGGGCTCACTTTAAATTTATGACTAGAGATTTCTTAAATAACTCAGACAGTGGGAATTGGGATTGCATGATGACAAACTGTAGGCCAATTTTTCTTCTCTGTTCTGCTTAGCACCACAAAGGAAATACTCCTTTGTAGTCCCTGGGGAAAGTTGATGCAAAAACAAGTTAATTTCTCCTTCACTGAGGGTTTATTCATTTTGGGCACCAGTTAAATGGGGGAAAGACTTCTATTAGACTTTCCACTTTCAATTGACTGCAGGACTTGTGACTTGTTTTGGGTGGCTTTTGCAAAGTTGCAGTCCTCAAATTTCCCCAATTCTACAATGGTCTTCAAGACAAAGCTGATGTCATTACTTTGCTTCTTTTTGTTATCACAGTCTCTTAGGATTTACCTTGATAATTCCTTGCCTTACAAATCTTCGAGGCTTTTATCTTTTAAAATATTTTCATTGATTTTTAGAGGGAGAGGAAGGGAATGGGAGAGAGAGAGAGAAATATCAATGTGAGAGTGGAACATCATTTGGCTGCCTACTGCATGCCTCCCATTGGGGATTGAGCCCACAACTCCAACATGTGCCCTGACTGGGAATCGAACCAGCAACCTTTTGGTGAATGGGAGGATGCCCTACCAACAAAGCCACGCTGGCTACAGCAAAAATATGGAATGCTTCACAAACTTGTGTTTCATCCTTGTGCAGGGACCATGCTAATCTTCTCTGTATCTTTCCAATTTTACTACATGTGCTGCCAAAGCGAACACTCTTCGAGGCTTTTAAATAGATGTTTTCTTATCTGTTAACCATTACTTTTTGTGTTCAGCAGTAATGACATTCCAGGAACAGAAAACCTATACTCCCTCTTTGGTCTACTTCAATATAGCTTCTGGATCCACTAAAACTCCTTTACAAAGGTCAGAAAAGATCGCTAAGTTGCCATGTTGATTAGACATGCTTTTCATTCCTATCTAATTCAACCTCTTGGCAGTTTCTGACACACCTGATTATTCCTTTTCTCTTGGAACCAGCTTCTGGCTTTTACAACACCTCACTTTTCTATACAACTCGTCAATGACCATTACTCAGGGCTTAGATCTGGATCTTCTGATTTCTACATTTATTCTGCCCCCATTCTGCCTTAAGCTTACTAACATTTCTTTCTTACATTACTTTAATAGCTTCCTCATTGGATGTCCTCTGCTGACTCTTCTCTCCAACCAATCCATTCTCCCCAAAGCAACAAGAGTAGTTTTTAAAAAAGGAAAATTAGATCATGCCATTTTGCCTGGATCAAACCCTTTAAAGCACTGCATTTGAACCTTAGATAAATTGCAAAGTATTTAACACTGCCCATAAAACAGTACGATCTAACTCCTGCTTATATATCCATAATTGTCCTCATATAATACTATAGGCAAACTGACCTTTTTTCAGTTACTCAACATGTTATTCTTTCCCACCTTAGATCCTTGACATGCTGTTTCTTCTTTCTGGAATATTGTTTCTGTGCTTTTTGCATGGTTTACTCTTACTCATATTTCATATCTCACTTTAAATGTTACTTTCTGAGACTTTCTCTGACCAACTAATCCGGTGGCATCCTGTACTTTTCCTTTAGAAAATGTGTCATAATTTGGGATTAAACATTTATTACAAATTTATTTACTTAAGTTCTTTCCCCACAATTATCTTTACCAGTAAATGCCAGGAACATGGAAGCCCTATTTGCTATTTTCCCACTCTACACCCAGGACTTAGCATAGTGTTTGACACACAGTAGGAGTCCAAAAAGCATATGTTAAATCATTGATTTTTTATCTCTTTAAGGAAACCTACATGAAATTACAATTATAATTAGAAATTACATGTTGATTACAGTCTGAGAACCAAAAGGTATGAGTTATATGACAATAATACTCATAGAGATCAGGCTAATATAAGACATATCTGTGAATAGACCCATAACGCTTAATTCCTCAGAGTTAGAGTACTTTACCCTGATTAATATTTAATGAGTAGAATGAGCACCTTCCTCAATAGCTTAATACATGGCTTTTTATTATTGTTATTTATACTTTATTTAAAGCAAATAAATAATCACCTACAACTATCATGTTTCTCATGCTGACTTGCAAATTCATTATTTGGAACTCTGAAAAGATTTTCCACACATCCAACAGTGGTTAGGTTCCTTGGTTAGTCCATAATGCTTAATTTATTATTCATTCATCCATTCAAAAATATTAATTGAACATCACTTTGTGCCAGGTTCTGTTCTAGCACTGAGGATACAATAATAAAATAGAAAAAACATCATGATTGTGGTGATGATTTCATGAATTTATACATGTGGCAATAATTATCAGATAATACAGTTTTAATATGTACAGTTCATTTTATGTCACTTATGACTCAATAAAGCTGTTTAAAAAGGTTATTTAAAAATTATAACTAGAATCCCTTTTGTTTGTCAGTTTATTTTGTTTGTTACTTATAAGTAAGACATGGAAGCATGCAAAATACTGAGGATCCTCAGAGGGAAGGGGAGGAAGGGATGAGATTAACCAATCAATATGGTTAATATGCACACAGACAATAGTGGGGTGAAGGCCTGGGGAGGGGACAGGAGTGGGAAGGAGGGGGCCAATGGGAGGAGAAGGGGACATCTATAATACTTTTAACAATAAAGATAAATTTTTAAAAATGTTGTGACTAGTAGATGAATAAGTTCTGGAGAGCTAATGTACAGAATAATGATTATAGTCAACAATACTGTATTATATACTTCAAAGTTGATAAGAGACTGGATCTTACATGTTCAAACCACAAAAAGAAATGGTAATTATGTGACATGATGCAGATATTAGCTAACACTACAGTGGCAATCATTTTGAAATATATGAATGTATCAAATCAATATGTTGTATGCCTTAACTTACACAATGTTATATGTCTTATCTCTCAATAAAAATAAAATAAAGTAAAGGGAAAAAAGCATTCTGGAGAGAATTAAGGGAGGTGGTAAGATAAGATAGTATTAAAATATCTAGGGAAGAAAGTATGTAAGTTTTGGAAACAAAATATTTGTTGCATTGTTATGATTTGTTTGCAGTTGTAAGAATTTATCTTTTAAATATGTTTTATTGATTTGAGAGGGAGGAAGGGAGAGTTAGAGATAGAAACATCAATTAATAGAGAGAATCATCAATCTGCTGCCCCTGCATGCCCTCTACTGGGGATCTAACCGGAAACCGAGACATGTGCCCTGAATGGAATTGAACCAATGGCCTCTGGGTACATGGGTCCCTGCTCAACCACTGAGCACATTGGCCGGGCCACAGTAAATTATTTTTAAATCTCAGATTGCACTTAAGGAGGACATGTTATCAAAAGAGGCACAGGTTTGCCCCCTCTCTCTCCCTCTCTGTCTAAAAATCAATAAAAAGCAAAACAAAACAAAATTAAACAAAAAAATCTCTGCTTGTATATTGTAGAAAATTTGGAATGAATTCTTTTTTTTCTTTTTTTGATCCTCAGTGAGAAGAGGAGAGAGATAGAAACATTAATATCAATGATGAGAGAGAATCATTGATTGACTGCCTCCTGCATGCCCCCAATGGGGATCCAACTGCAACCCAGGCATGTGCCCTGACCAGGAATTGAACCCAGAACCCTTCAGTCTGCAGGCCGACATTCTGTCCACTGAGCCACACCAGCCAGGCTTAATATGCATTCTTTAACTGTGAGTGAGGTTGAGCATTTTCTTATGTTTTACTGGATAAATAATATTTTTTTAAAGAAGCACTTTGCTAAAGAGAGTTGAAAATGAGTGAATATACATACCACTTTGGCAGAACACAGCTATTATAGTAAATAAAATATACTTCCATGTTACTTGCACTTTAAAAAAATACAATTTTTCTATTGCTAATATCAATGTGAAAGTACAGAGACAAGAACAATAGAAATACAGTGTTCTGGCATTTAAAAAAAATCGACCAATGATCTGTAATGTGCCATGGGCAGTAAAACATATGGTGGGAATTAAGATTTTCAGAGGGATAGAAAGGATGGCTTGTTTCTTTCACTGGCTTGTTTCTTTCACTGGCTAAAAGGTTATGACCCAGCATGCACCATATGACCTGTCAGAACCTACTGACCCACCAATTATCCTGTGGAAAATGGAACTCAGTAACTCTTCCTAATTTTCACCCAAATCTGTAGCTCCTGCTGTGTTCCCCATCTCTGTTAAAGGCATCAAATCTATCCAGCCTGCCAAAGTAGAAATCCGGGCGGTGTCACTATTTCTTCTGCTGCCCTATGCAGCTGCTCCCTGCCCTCCCTTCTACTACTGGGTGTTTGTGAGAATGAAACATGCACCATGTCTGTCAGTGCCCAGCACAATGTCAGGCAGGCAGTGATCAGAAAAGAGACTTATTTGCTTATTTCTCCTTGTGCAGTTTTTGCTTTATCCAACAGCTCCATCCCCAACAACAACAACAAAACCCCCAAAACAACCACAAAAAAAGTTTAAAGTAATGCCTTCTTATCAGTGATCTACAGCTTTCCACATGGTTTACTTAAGCTTCTGCCCTACTTGTTAAACTGTATACCTGGCGGAACTGGTGTATAGGACACTCACCTTTCACTAGGCAGGAATAATAGAGTTGTCCATGTGGAATATATTAATTGAAAAATATCCTACTCTTTTTACTTTATAAATAGAAAGGATGTTAATGATTTCTTCTCTTCTTACAGATCAGTATTGTTATTTTAAACTTTGGTTTGGAAGGAAAATTAGATGGAATGCTCTCAAAGAGATTTTAGAAGGGAGGTCATATGAAGGCAAAGGCAGAATGTCTAAATGGTGATGGGAAGTGAGATAAAAATCTATAATCATCACTTCCTGACCTAGTTATAGGTTATCAGTATCTCTTTGACCACAAAGCATATTTCAGGCCCATGTCTCCCACTACCTTCTGTTGGTGGGTGCTCAGAGACTACAAATTCATATGTAGTCATACATTAATACATTACTACATTAATACATTAATATGTATATTATCCTCAGCAAAACATAATAAAGAACATAAAGGACTGCTTCTAAAAATAGCATGCATTTCAAAACAAAATGTTATGAGGTTTCGATTATCTGCGATTTCAGATGGTCTCTGCCACGGCTCTGGAGAGTGAATTGTTTTTGCAGCTTCCTAGCCCTTGAAAACATGTATTTAGTTATAAATATAGGTCCCTCTGGGGAATCTCCAAATGGGAAAGTTTCTGTTGTTTGTGAGTGAGAAATGCATGTATTTCCTTTGACAAAAAGGAGAGCATTAATGCTTGACAATTTACAGATCATTTTAAAATGTGTTTCTACCCCCAAACATTGACCAGTCAGCAAAAATATTTCTAGCACCTATTGGCAATAAGCATGAATCATTTCAAAAAGTTAAGTTCTTGACTACTGGTCTCAGAAATATTTCAAAGTCTTAAAAAATTAAAAGTATATTTTTTTAAGTTAGAAAAGTAGTTAAAGTCTTTCTCTCATTCAGTGTTCCTATAAAGCCCAATCCTTTCTCCAGGCACTACCATTGTTAGCAATATCTAAAAAGTTCTTTTTAAAAATAATGTATACAAATATATGTACATATAGGTATACTTATCCCCTCTTGTTTACCTACATGGGAGCATATTATTCATATTGCCCTACATTATTTTTCACTTACTATATCTTATATATTGTTCCATAACAGGTCTATCTGCCTTTTTATCTCTCTCTAGTTTTTAAAAAATATATTTTATTGATTTTTTGCAGAGAGGAAGGGAGAGGGATAGAGAGTTAGAAATATCGATGAGAGAGAAACATCGATCAGCTGCCTCCTGCACATCCCCTACTGAGAATGTGCCCGCAACCAAGGTACGTACCCTTGACCAGAATTGAATCTGGGACCTTCAGTCTGCAGGCTGGTGCTCTAACCACTGAGCAAACCCAGTTAGGGCATCTGTCTCTATTTTTTAGCAATACAATAGTATTCCATTGACTGACATTATATTACTTTATCTAACCAGTCCTTATCCTAGATATATATGTTGTTCTTAAGTTTCTTTACTGTTATAAACAATACTGTCATAAAACATTACACCTCTCCCCTTTACAAGGGAAAATATGAAAGATATACAATAATATAGAAAACAACACAATGGAGGGGGGAAGGTCAAGGGGAAAAAATGGAGACTTATTTAACACTCTTTGTAATACTTTAAGCAATAAAACAAAATTTTTTAAAAAAGAAAACAACACCATGATCTCTATCCTGAACACCCAATTTTAATGATAATCAACTGACTCATGGGCCAAGTTGTTTCATCTACACTCCTCCACTTACACCACCAAACAATCTTGAGGCAAATTTATTCCAGAAATAGTTTATTATATATCTATAAATATAATAACTCCTTAAAATAACTGTATCCAATTACCATATTTAAAACATTAACAATTTATTGATATTATAAGATGCTGTCAATGTTCAAATTCTCCCTATGGACATTTGCTTACAGCTAATTTGGTAAAATCAGAATCCAAATAAGGTCTACACTTTATATTTGATTGACATGCCTTTTAAGCCTCTTAATGTATAAATTTATTCTCCCCTTTTTATCCTTGCAACTTTTTTGTTGGCAACATTAGCTCCTTTGTCTTACAATTTCCCACATTTCTGGTTTTGCTGACTGCATTGCATGGTGTTGTTTAACAAGTTCTCCTCTCTTCCCTGTGTTTCCTGCAAACTGGTGGTTTTATCAGGAGACTTTATCAGATTCAGGTTTAATGTTTAAGCAAGAACACATCCTAGATGGTGTTGAGTACTTCCCTCAGGAGACCATAAGAAATTTGGTATATAAGTGGAAGTTTGTTGGATACATTCCTGTGAGTGAAATTGCTTGTTACATTTTTTTTATTTTGATGGCTATTAACAAATTACCAAATTGCCTTCCACAGAAATTGTACCAATTTACATTCCCACCTGAAATAAATGAGCCTGTTTCCCCATACCAACACTACTTGATCAAGCTCTTTAGACTTTGTCAATTTGATATGAGAAAAAATGTTATCTTGTCAAGTGTTAATGCAATCTAGTTTTAACTAGAACCAACTTTCACATTGCTGCAGCCCAATTTCCTTGTTTATTAGCGCACATGAGTACAACATGGTAGGTAAATACACATACCTGTAGTAACATTACAAATGATCTATACGAGATAAGATGAATTGGCATGATATATGTACCAATCTTTGTAAAACCTTATGTAATAAAAAAAATAAAAATTAAAAAAAATATCTTAAAAAAAAGATGAATTGGCATGGGCAAAGTGTACTTGTTAAAACTTAATGTGAAGTCATATGTGCTATGCTACTGCCTGGTTTGTCAGTGCAGATGAAACTCAAAGAAATCTTGTGTGATCTAATGAACAAAATGAATTGACCAACAAAATAAGACCTGAAGCATAGACACATGGAATAGAATGGCATACCTCCATGTGGGGGTGGGGAGATAAGAAGAGATAAATCAAAGAACTTATCTATAGATATAAAAACCTAAGGAACCATCTAACTGGTAGCTATAACACACTATGACCACCAGGGGGCAGACGCTCAACACAGGAGCTGCTAAGCGTCAGCAACTTTGCAGAGTGCCCTCTCACACTCTGGGACCCCTTGGGGAATGTCAGACTGCCTGTTTTGGCCCAATCCCCACCAGCCAGGCTGAGGGACCCCACCTGTTGGAGGTATCCCACTCATTCTGCAGATGTCCTTTGAGCCTGGGCGCTGCCCCAGGTGCGGCCAGCTGGGGAAGGACTGTGGGAGGTTGGCTCCAGTGTGTGTTCAGCTTGTCCCGCCCAGTCTCACGCCGCTGGCCACCTTCTAATTAATTTATTTTCAATGTGCACGAATCTGTGCATTGGGCCTCTAGTATACTTATAGGCATAGCCCATGAACATGGGCTATAGGACAGTGAAGACCTGGGGGATGAGTAGGAGCTAGTAGGAGCTAAGAGGAGAGTGGTAAAGGGTGGGGGAAAATAGACAACTATAATACTGTCAATAATTTTAAAATGTTATAAAAGCCCCTTTCCCAAAAGAAATCTTGTGTGTACTTTTAGAAACTTGTTTTAATTTCCCATATCTATAGCAACAGTCCTGTGTCAAGTATGTGGAGGGATCCAGTGATGAGTGAGGCCAAGATCTTTATACCAATGAGCTTATAATCTAGTGAGGGAAATGAAACATTTCATTGTAATGCAGTTAAAATTCGGGAGAAAGAAAGGTCACTTCAGCTGGAGAGATGAGGCAGAGGTGGCATTTCAAATGGGCCTTGAAGAATGGATAAGTCTCAGAAAGGCAGACATGGGGATGGCATTCCAGATGGCAAGAAGGACGTGACCAAAGGTGAGAGATGAAGAAAGTCCAGATGGACCATAGAGCAAATAAAGGACTTGTGGAGAATTGAAGGGAACATGAAGTTGGGAAGCATAAAAAGTCCCTCTAATTAGCACAATTATTTATGAGACACATTCTGAAGGATTAAAAGGAAAACAATTATTACTATAAACAATAAAATGCCAAATAGATGATTAAAAAATACTATTACGTGAATCTTTTCAGTAGTAGTCACTTTGCAACGTTACCCTTATATGTTTTTTTTAACAATTTATGTGCATTTAATGTATGCCAAGCAAGCATAGTTTCTATAATGTTCTGCATAGCCTGATTAGAAAAAAATATAGAGGAAGCTACATTCCTTCCTTGGTTAATCAAAGCTAGATGGCACTGAGGCACTGAGAGGTTGTTCGTTTGTTTTAAATTGTAGTTTAGAGTAACAAACAACTATTGAGGGGAATTTTCATAATTCTTAGTAATCATACCAAATTACCAGCCTCAATGAATTTTTACACATTGAGACTGTGTAGAAAAGATACCATGTCATCTAGAAAGCTAGAATTCTGTGGATGACAAGCTATAATAATAATCAGCATTTTCTGCTACCAGGTATTAAGATTTATGTCAAAGAATAGGCACCCTTTGAAGCAGTGTTGTCCAACAAAACTTTATGCAATCATGGAAATGTTTTATATCTTCACTGTCCAAATCAGTAGCCACCAGCTATATGTGGCTATTGAGTACTTGAAATGTGGCTAGTGAGACCGAGAAATTGTATTTTTTATATTATTTTATATTCACTAATTAAGTAGCATTGCAGCTTTTAATTAAAAAACTCCACTTTTTCCTGAAAGATTGATTCATTGATGTAAAGACCATGCACTCAAACAACATGAACTCACAAAGCATTTTAATGTTTATGCTATCAGGAGGACTAGATGCAGTCTAGAGCAATAGAACTGTTTTTTTCAATAATGGGGATTGCATATATTATATATTTTATTAATTTTTTTTACAGAGAGGAAAGGAGAGGGATAGAGAATTAGAAACATCCATGAGAGACAAACATCAATCAGCTGCTCCTGCACACCTCCTACTGGGGATGTACCCGCAACCAAGATACATGCCCTTGACCAGAATCAAACCTGGGACCTTTCAGTCTGCAGGCCGATGCTCTATCCACTGAGCCGAACCGGTTAGGGCAGAACTTTTGACACCCTGAGAATTCCACTTACAGTCAAAGGCTATACTTGGTATTTTACTTCCTTATGCAAAGTTTACTGGGTTCTATTCTTTTAATAATGATGAGGAAGCATGCCAATGTTTTACAATACACTTTAAAATACAGATAACAAAAGATAAAACTCTTAAGTGACAAGAATCAATCCTACTGTTGCTCAATTCTCTGACTTTAACTGAGTTGGATTTTCTTTTTCACCAAATGTCTTGAAGGCCAACCCACTGGTTACTTCACGTAGTGGAAATATACCTTAAGTTACCAACCAAGAGCCCCTTTTGCAGACTTTTTAAAATGGAATTTCATATTCATTAGAACAAAAAGGTGCACTTTTCTCGACCTTGGGAGCTTGTGACCATTGGGAGATAAAAAGAGTAGTGACACTAAGGAAAACTATTGTCCAGAAAAATAAGCCTCTCCAAGGGGCACCAGGAATCCACAATAAAATCCCCGTTTCCAAGAAAATCCAGGCATTTCCATTAAAAAAGCCTGGAAAGATAAATAGAATGTCCTTAAAAGCCACAGGTTTTTAATAATACAAAATGTCTAAGTCCAGGGTAAACAAAGAGCTAAGAAAAACTAACATCTACTAACTCAAGTTTCTCAAGACCCAGGTCATGACCTAGAGCCTGATCACAAGGTATTTTCAAAAGAGCCGCTTTTCCTGCTCTTGCGATGAGTTTATTTTGTGGAACTTATTTGGCTACAAAACTCGACAACTGCACAGAAATTTTAAGCCAGATGACTTCCAATTCACAATAATGAGAAATGAGATTTGAGGCTTCATTTAAAAAGTCAAGTCAATGCCTTCTGTATAACAACCAAAATAAGTGGGGCTGATCTGTTGAACCCAAAGTTAATATATTTTCATCTTATCTTTATCCTGCTACATTAGTTCCTTTCTCACCTGATTTCGCAGAAGTGATTAGTGAAGCTTTTCAAAATGTGATGAAGTCTTCATCTTCACTGCTTCTGAATGAACCGTATTCAAATATAGTTCTTTCCGATTTCAACCCTCTAGGAGGCAGACGTCAACCGATCCCTTTCCTTTGTTGCACAGCTATTTAAACTTGCTGCTGTACCACATCCTTTCTCTGACGGCTGACTTCCAGGAACTAACCTGTGGTTTTGAAAACAGAGTATTTTCCATAGCAGTCTGTATTAGTTATTATTGACATTATTCATCTATTGAGTAGCCCTAGGGCTTCTAACAAAAAAAAATCAAAGAGCAATAAACAGCAAACAGGCCTCTGGCTCGACCACCTTAATATTGATTCATTTGCTTTTGTACTTAGCGTTTTGTTCACTGAGGTAGGCTCTGAAAATGTTAAAAGCCAGAACAAAATGAATTTCTCATACTCCCTAATGTGTTTTTTGCATGATTTTACAAATTATTCCAAATATGTTATTTTTCTTTTAAAAATTCTGTTAAGAATCAGCTCCTGAGAATTAAGCTGTAGCTATACTACAACTAGCTTTGTGTTTTCCGTTTTTATCTCTCAGTCTTTATTCACCAATGGGTGGGGACATCCTCTTTCCTACTCAAGGATTTATTTAATGTAAACTATTTTGATTTTTTAATGATTTAGAATAAATTACTTAGGCTGGTAAAAAATCATTAAAGAGCAGGCTGTGGTCATGCTTATTAGAAGAACAGTTTTCTGAGCACTTTTAAAAAGCCCCGTTGAGGTTGTGTGTCAGGGCTCAAGTTTCACAACCATCTCCACTTTGAAACATAATATATGAAACCCCCCTCCTTTTTTTAAATAAGAAATCAAGTGTGCTTAAGTGGGAAACGTTTCAACATTTAAAATATGGTCAAGCTCTCCACTTTGAAATAGAATGATCCGAGGAAAGAGCGATGGCTAATTTGTTGCTGAAAGAAAAAATCTTTGTGAGATGTTACTGCTGTCCTTTTGGCTGAAATGGCTACCAGCACTAATCCTCAAGGTCAGGCTGGTAGCAATGTCATCTGAGTAGTGCATTTTAACATCATTTAAAAAACATATATAAAATGAACGGGCTAAACTCAACCTCTTCACACTAACGATTGTACAATTTCAATTTTGTTAATTACACATTTATTAAGGGTTCAGAATTAGAGTGGTAGAGAATTTAAATAAGTGTGCAATCCTTAAAAAATGCAATATGCTGTTGACCTGGTGAAACATTTATAAAACAATATAAATGTTTAACTAAAGGCAAGGCAATAGGAATTCACTTAATTCTGAGTTTTCAAATTTAAATTTCCAAAAAGCATAAATGCTTCTTGCAAATACCGAAAAAATAAAAAAATATATATACTTTGGCAGCAAAAATAAACATTTGATGAAGTGTATATTAGTGAGAATTGACTTGCTACTTTCAAGTAGGAATTGCTATGCATAAGAGCTACTTCGTAGCTATGAAATTTCTTGAAGTGTTGGATGATCTGGGTTCTAGTTTAATTATGGAACTTTGAGCAAGTTTCCTTAATGTGCCAAGCTGCACTTTCTTGATGAGAGCACATTTAAGAGCCCTTCTGGCTCTTTAATTCTATGATTTTTATGAACTCTACTAGAGGCCCAGTGTATGAAATTCATGCACTGGCGGGGGGGGGGGGGTCCCTCAGCCCAGCTTGTGCCTTCTCACCATCCAGGAGCCCTCAAGGGATGTACAACTAATAACTTAAGCCTGCTCCCTGGACATCCTTAGTGCTGCTGCAGAGGTGGGAGAGGCTCCTGCCACGGCTCGCAAGCTGTGAGCCAGGCTTCTGGCTGAGTGGCCCTTCCCCTGTGGGAGTGCACTTACCACCAGGGGGCAGCTCTTGCATTGAGCGTCTGCCCCCTGGTGGTCAGTGTGCATCATAGAGACCAGTAGTTCCACCATCAGACTGAAACCGGTTCTCTAACATCCCCTGAGGGGTCCCGGGTTTTGAGAGGGCACCAGTTAGGCTGAGGGACCCCACCAGTGAAAGATCAGGGCCAGGGAGGGATTCAGGAGTTTGGCCAGTTGGGGAGGGATCATGGGCAGGCTGCAGGGCATGTCCAGGCAGTCTTGCTCAGTCCCGATCAGTCAGACCCCAGCAGCAAGATAACCTACTGGTTGGAGCATCTGCCCTCTGGTGGTCAGTGCACATCATAGCAAGCAGTTGAGTGGCCTTAGCTTATCATTAGCATATTATGCTTTGATTGGTTGAATGGCTGACCAGACAATCAAACACTTAGCATATTAAGCTTTTATTATATAGATCAGTTTGTGTGCATGTGCGTGCACGCGCACATGTGTGTGTATATGTGTGTTAGGTACAGACCCAAATTGATAGACACAAACCCTATATATGTATACTATGCACTAGCTGCTATAGACAACCACCACATAAAAGAACAGTTGTGTCCAAATCCCACACAGGTCTGAAGGGCTCAGGAGGAGCTGAAATCAAGTTGTATATACTTTTGTCACTGACTGAAATGAAGTACTACTGTTCCTGAAGTACTACTGGCCCTAGTTCTGGATCAAGGCCAGGGTGGGTTTGGGTGGGGAAGTGGTTAAGCTTGTGGAGCTAAAATCAAGCTTCCTGTACTTAATTGTTGGGTAACTTTGGGAGTTAAATACTTTAGTTTCTTCAATTGTAAAGTGAAGAGATGGTGAAAAGATTAGCTCATATAGTTGTTATGATGATTTTATAAGTTAATATATATAAAGTTAAAGCACTTAGAAGCAGGCCTGACGTATAATACATACTCAATAAATGTTAACTGTTATTATGAGATAAATATGGAGTGAACCCTTTATTACAGAGATGGCTTGATGATCTGAAAACATTGGCAAAGCAATATTAACAGCTAACAGTCACACTGTGGATGATGAAGAAGAAAAATGGGGACAGAATAGCTAGTGATATTAATAGAGTGGTCAGTGCCAGAAGGCAGCAAAAATCCCGTTTGTGCCATCCAATATGGTCGCCACTAGCCACATATACTACTGAGCACTTGAAATCTGCTTTGTCTGAAATGAAGTGTGCTATAAGTATAAAATACACACCAGATTTGAAAGACTTAATACCAAGAAAAGGAAAAATATCTCATTACTAACTTTATTTTGATTATGTGTCCAAATGAGTATATTTTGGATACATTGGGCTAAATAAGATGTACTATTAAACTTAATTTCCCTTGTTTCTTTTAATTTTAATTTTGGCTACAAGAAAATTTAAAATTGCACGTGCAGCTTATATTAACTTCCTATTGGACAGTGTAGTGTTCAAGGAACCAACAGTGAGCTTAATCCGTAGGAGCTTAAACTCCCTCCCCCCCACACTAAAAAAAAGTCTCATTGGAGGCTAAACCACCATGTAACTCTGTCTCAGAGAATTCTATTTCCCTCCCTCTCAGAAGCTCTGAGGGAAGACACATTCCATCACCGACACCAGCACCAGGCTTTACTCTGATTTACTAATCTAAATGCTCCCTTCATGTCTTTGCTGTGTCTCCTTTGTGGTGAGAATAAAGATTTCTGAAATGATGTTGAGTAACTGGCCAGCCCAGATTCCAACGCAGGCTCCATCATGCCAAATTATTTATCCTCTCAGAGACTCATTTCTTCCCATGGAAATAGGGATAATTTCAACCATCTATCTCACAGGTTTTAGATACATTTTAAACAAAATAATACATGTATATTGGTGTGCTTTGAAAATTGTTGAGCTCTAAAAGAGAGGTCACAGATCATTATTGCCGTTAGATTATTGTATAAATACCCAAGTACACAACTTAAACAAAATGGAACTCAAGTGCCATGGTTTTTCAGAGAAAACAGGAATCACAGTGTGCTTGGCAGGAGGTGTGACTTGAAAGAGTCCTTAAAGAATGGAAGGAGAGAGAACTAGAGACCACTGGTCTGCCCAAATTTCTGACAGTCATGTCCACGTCATGAGATAAAGAATTAATCCACTTCGGACACACTTATAGTCTAAGGGGTTTCCAGAATCTTTCTGCTGGCTTATATGAATGCAAACACTTATTTACAGCTTAAAAAATGAGGTAAAAAGCAACATGAGCCCTGGGTTCCAACACTTACTTTTGTGGAATATTTTTCTACATGTTAAATCTATGTGGAATAATTCCACATTAATCTCTGATTTACTGCACTCTTTGTGACCAAATGTTTTGTGTTAACATTTATATTTACAAAGAAGAAACATTTTTGGGAGATTATTGAATACTTAAATGTAATACTAGTAAGCATCTTAAATTTATGAGAAATTATAATTTAATCAATAAAGAAAATCCACAGAAATAAAGAAAAAAGTTCATGACAGAGATAAAAAGCTAGTTTCCATTAATACTCCACACACCATTTCAACTCTATCTCCAGAGGTAACTAATTAATTATTACTATTATTGCAGTTAAAAGGAAGACCAGGAAGAAGGGGTGGGGGTGGGGGTAAAGGAAGAACAAAAAGGAGAGGGAGAACGAGATAAAGAGCAAAGATTTATGGAGTGGGAAGAGACTTCAGAGGTAATCTAGTAAGTGATTTGCTTAAATGTCATTCAGGTAGTTAGTGACAGAGCACAGACTCAAACTGAAATCTCCTGATTCTCTCTCCAGGTCCCTTTTCTCCACCACCATAAGGTTTTGGGAGAAGGAGTTTAAGGCAGTCAGTAGGAAGGAAAAGGGCCAAATTCCCAGACCCAGTCTTCTTAGATTCCCTCCTCCTCCCCCTCTTTGAGATGCAAAAACCTCTCTCCCAACACTTTGAACTAAACTGGAGTCCCTTAATCTTCTCCTACCCCTTTCTATGTCAAACCACCAAAAGGAACTTCTCTGTGAGCTGTCTAAATCTTTACAGAGAAACTCCCTAGAGTTATCTTTATTTACTAGGAGAACATTGATCTCTCAGTGATAGGCAGAGTTAAAGAATTGCTCATGTTATCTATACGGTTTTAGTCACTAGTAAACAGTGTTGAAATGGAATTTACAAAGTGCAAAAGAGCTGACATTTCTGATATCCCCCAATACAAATATTCAACCTAGTTACTAGACCAACAATGGGAGTATCAACATATTCTAAAAGGGGTCTCATAAAACTACAAAGTTGAAGTTGTTGTCTTGACCATCACAGAGTTTACAATCTAGCTGGGTGGATAGACAAAGCTCAATTATCTATAATAGCCTCAGCAAAGATATGATAATACCTCATCTCATTAGCATGTTAGCATATGCTATAAAATATGATAATTTTAAACTCGGATGAACGCTTTTTATTCTTTTTCTCTATAAAAGGCTGGGGAGGGGATCCAATTCATGACATTCCTATACAACAATGGGGACACTGTTTCCACATTGCTCATTCCAAAAGGCATTTCTGAAAGCTAGAGATAGATGCCTTTTAGAAAGTAGACCACATTTTCTGGCACAATACTTAATTTATTCTCCTTTGATGACATGCCTGGTGGAATGAAGGAAATGGTGTGAGGGGGTCATTCCATAAAACCTGATGAGGCAGAATTATAACACAGATGGTATAACAGTTTATTTAATATTAATAGTTCTTTTAATGTCAAGCTATAGTATATATAAAGGCATCAGAGAGTAAGCTGTGTTTCTAACTTTTAACTATATAGTTGAAGAAAAACTAAGAAGAAATTGATATCTGAGGAAATTTTAATTACAGCTTATGAATTTGAACATAAAGTAGCATTTTGATAATCAAATTTTGTGGGGGCTAAAATATTAATACTTTTCCTCCCACCTTCTAAGTTCTTCTGGCTGAGCTAGTCATCAAATTGAAACAGACAGATTAACTGGAGAAAATCAAAAGTTTTGATACATGCTCCTGGGGAATTCACATAGGCATGAAAATTCCAAAGACAGCAAAGCAACATGGGGCATATAAGACATTTTTGGACAAAGGAGAAAAGGGAGGCAGGGTATTAGATTTTGGAAACGAGAATGGGCTATTTACAGGTAATTAACTAAGAGTGAAACATATAGGGCAGGAAAATTCTTGCTAGTCAACTCAGAAACAATGCGACACAGGGGGATTCTAGCTAACAGGCTTTCTGTTTGAAGCTCTCTATTTACCATACTTAATTCAAATTAGGCATAGGTTTCTCTGTCTGAGTCTCTTGAGCAGGAAATTGGGGACTGTCAAAGGTTCTTTCTGAGTCTTCTGTTTCTTAATAAACAGCTTGAAACCAATATCCCAAAAAGCAATTCATGTTGGCAAAAATTTGGTTCCGTTCGATTTGGAATCATGATTTGGCATCCCAATCTGAAGTGAGGGTGTAAGGGGTGAGAAATACAGCATGTACCCATTCCCCTGTGTCAGGTTTCTTGGAACACTTTATGTCTTTTCAGCTGGTATCATCAGAATGTGGTTAAAGTGTGAGAATGACGGGAATGTTACATTTTTGATAGACTGAGTCTCCCCAAACCCTCTTTCAGTGTCTTGCTTGCATCTGTGGTGCCACATATATGGCCTGCAGTAAGAATTCAAGATCTTGGCAAGAAGTCTGAGAAATAGTCCTAACTCATCAGCATGAAAGAGAAAAAAAGGGAAAAGTACATTTATTGAGCACTCTGAAATGCCACATATTGTGATCATTTTGTTGCTTTCACATATTATCTCATTTAATCTTCACAATTGCCCTATAGGAAAATCGAGATGGAAAATAAGTCAAGGACTATATAAAGTTCCTTTCAAAATAGACCAAACTAGTGGTTTTCTTTATTTTGGCTCTGTGACAATTGGTGAAGGCATCTTAGTCATGTTATTGGGGTGGAGGTCTGGTTCAGTTTCCTCATCTGTAAAATGAAGTGATTAGATGCCCACTTAAAAAAATGCCAACCTGAAATGTTGGCTCAACCTATCCTTTAAAAGATACACTGCTCTGTCATTTCAGGGCTTAATACTGTTGGTACATCATAAACTTAGTGTTGAAAGAACTAAGAAATTGATGAGTCAGGCATTATGAAAGGCAAATTGGAATTTGGGATTTTCAGTTTGTGCTAATTTGTAAAATACTAGGGTTAATTTATGTAGCTGCAGATATGTGGTAGTGTTAAAAACCAGAAAAATCAATTTTAGGATTAAATTGCTAAGAGCTTTAGATCTTAAATATCAATACATTTATGATGTAAACTTGTTAACTTTGTTGCTGGAGTTTAAGAAAGATGCAGTATGCATTCAAGGATTAATCAAGTATAGAGATTAGTTTAAGAATGGTGCGTTTGAATTGTAAATGAAATAGTTGAAATTGCTGAAAAGCAAAGAGCTGTAGTCTCCAAACCAGCTTAAATAGGGCACTTTGTTTAGGAACCAAAATACAAAATGAAATCTCTTAATTTTTATATTTAAATATCTGACACAGAAGTAAAAAAAAAAAAATCAGGTAAATGTAGGAATTCTCACCACCACCACCCCCAAGCAGATTTTAAAGATTATAAAGTAGTATTTTAAGATAAACCTTCTGAAGCTTAATAAAAAGGGGTAATTAGTTGAGTGGGACTAATACAGCAAATAAAAATTGGCCTTGCTTTTGTCAGGTGATTAACCAAACTGATGGGGTCTATTCAATTTCTTGTTTGTTGATTATCTTTAGACACATTAAATTAAAAAAATAATTTGAGCAATAAATATATGGCTATAATTATACCTGGTAACTAGTTAAAAATATCCAGATACATACAAGTAATACAGTGTCAGAAGAATAAGTATATTTCTGAGATCTGAAAAAGCATTACTAAAACATGCAAAGGAAGAAAATACATTTTATTTCAGATCAAATTAAAGAAAGCCTCAAGTAGCGTAATTGAGTCTGAAGGCTATTAACATTTGCAAGGTGTATATCTTACTCTAAAGAAGCTAAATTCTATAGTTCATCAAGATCTAGTGGTTTCCATGCATTTGTTTAAAAGGCTTTAAAGCAAAATTCTAAAAGAAATAAACATGAAAGGATTTACAGATTAGTCAAGTATTACATTCTAAAAATATAATTTAACTATAGATGTTCACTAGGACTATTTGTCTTGCCATTTCTCCAAAATCAACAAGCAGACTATATTTAAAATGCTTTTGTTTATTAGCCTTGATATCCTCCAAGGAAACACTGAACTTTGGTCTAGTTAATTAATGATAAAAAACATTAAAAGGTTTAACATTCCAACATATCATGTTTGCTTCTTTAACCTTGAGTTCTTGAGTACTTAAAACATATCCTATAATAATGTTATTTAGTTCAGCAAGTTTATCAATTTGATACCTAAACATTTTCAAAAACATGCGACCCATATTGAATCACAACTTCCATATTTTCTTAATCTTCTAACACATAAAGTGTTTTAATTCTTAAAGATGTTTTAATAAGTAGCAGCTATAGAAATGGCATGACTAACAACTACAAAGGAGCTGTTTGTCTTAGTGATGTGAATCTTTTTTTTCTTTTTACTTTAGGGAGTGAAATTTCAAGTAGTTAAATTCATTAGGACTTGAGAAAGTGTGGAATGGTATGGACAGATCACTCTTTTCTGAAAGAATAAAAATACATGTAGAGCTCTAAGCAGAGATATCAATTATATAATTAAAAAATAAAATTGCATCTTTTCATGTTTGATTTTAATCATTAGCCTTCCTTTTGACTTAGACATTCTTGTAAGATTTTCAAAAGTAAGCTAAATTGCATTTGTTTTGAGAAAATAAAATCTTTCATTTTTAAAGTTGATGTCCTCTGTAGACTATATCTGTTGAAAGATTCCTTTTTACAAGTGAGTGTTAGCTCTGTTATTTAGGTTGTTCTAAATTTTCATTGCAGTTCTTTCAGGCATCTGGATAATTCAACACATTTCACTGAGCCTTACTCCTCAGCATGAAAAAGGCCACACAATAGTTCTACTTCCTTCAGCAATCACAAGTCAGAAGACAGTTAAAGTGAATCTCTAACTTGAGCAGAGGACTAGCTGAAGATAAATGTTATCTTTGAGGAGAAAAAAAAAGAGAGAAAAGCTCCAAAATATATCATTGTGCTCTCTTTCTACATCGGTAGTAGAATCATATCATGCTTTATTTCAATTATAGCAGAGAGAATACTAAATGATTTCAATTTTTCTAACTTCAAAAGAATAGTTGTGATCTAACAGTTATTACTTCTTAATCATGATATTTTCAATTAACAAACTTACTAGTCTAAAATTATTATATAATTAGATAATATTTAACACCATGATTTGCTAGCTTTGGAAGAAAATGTTATGGTGATAAGATTTTGGAGATTGTGTTTTGAAATTAAAACTTTATTTTTCATCATGTTCCATACTGTGACTATTTTTTTTTCACTTGCAAAAGATGGACAAATTTAATCAGAAAAGTGATTGAAAAGAAGTAATGTGTGTAAAACATTTCTATTTTATAGCTTTTTCTTTGATTTTAGTATTACAGTCTGCTAGCAATTTTATGGTTTGTAATACCAGAAGTTCCACTTCTAAGGTCACATAAACAGGAAAATCAAAGTGTTTCAAACAGTGTAAAAATACCTTTAACACTATTTAGTCTCAATAGTGAATCACTTTAATGTCTATTGAGTCTATTCTCAAGGTAGGAGAATTAATTTGAGAAACAATTTTTCTACTGATGGAAGGCAGATTATTTTATATATTTTCAATATTTACATAGTATTTTGCTTAAAATATTTCATCTGTAAAAATATAGTTGTTAGTGAAAGAAAAGTGTGTTTTAACATATTACTGAAAGAAGCAAAGATCCATGGAACAAGGTAATTTTAAAGCACCACATATTAACAAAATTAGTTCCATGTTGTAAGTGCTAGTACCAATATATTTCATCCGAATTGTGCAAGATATAAGTTTTTTCTATTGTAATTTATTCTTGTAATTCATTCAAAATATTAACTCATTAATAAAGAACAGAAATGTTTGTAAATACTGAAATACTTTTTAAGTATCAAAGTTAGCAGAGATTAGTTTATAAAAGTAATTTACGAATGAATAAAATCTAATAAATTATATATCTTAAACTTATGCACATTGCAGAATGTGAATCCACTTCTTGCTATCATGATAAACTCTTTGAGATTAGGTTAAATGTATTTTTAATTTCTATATTTTTAAACCAAATTATATTAACTGTGTATATTCAGTTAGTGAAATTTTCTCCTTCTTACCAAGGAGTAAATTTTTTGAAATTGAGATTTAATTCACATTGACACTAGAGATGTATTGTTTATTTTATTTCCATGATGTATGTTGTTAGATACTATTGAAAAGAAATAATAATCAGAAACTCATTATTACCTCTAATTTTTCCCTTTGTTTTGCTGACATAAGTTTTCATAAACAAATGAAGGGTTGGTAAACAAAATATTCTAGTTTTTTTTAATCATATTGATTTATCTTAGTTTTCTGGCCATTCAAAACAAGATGGACTCATTTTTAAAATATTAAATATTTGTAAATAAAGGAATATTTCTTTTACAAACCCAAAGTTAGTGAAGACCAGTTTTATTTGATTCTAAGGAAGTCACAGTTCCTGCTCTAGAATCAAGTAACATAATAGCATCTGAAATATTTTCTCCTTGGTACCTCCACCCTCCCACACACCCCATTTTGTTCACTAAGTGTTCTGATTTGCTGGCTTTGTTTGAGGCCTCATAGGCACGCACACTCACACGGGAACATAGAACCACACAAATAGAGCAAAACAGATATTGCACTAAGACACTGAATTCCTGATCCCATGCAAAACTAGAGTGTAAGAGACCTTACTTGCAAGTGTCATCCAAAAAATTAAAGTAGTATATACACATTGAACAAAAGCTCTACTCTAGTTGTGTGAGGAACATAATTCTCTTAAATTACTTTCTGGTTTCCACGGTGACCTTTTTGTTATAGGATACCAATCATTAGGTTTAATAGAGCCACTAAATATTATTTCTAAATCAAATGAAATGATTTTTCAACTGGGTAAAATGTCAATTACTGGTATTTTTAAAGGTGCTAAAACTCAAATTACTTTAGATTGCTGCTTTATAAGGCACAATGAAATCTAAAGGTCAATATAGGAGTCTTTCCTCCCCTTTTCAGGCAGATAAAAGCTCAGAATATCTTAATTTTAGGGGCAATACTTTACAGAATATCTGTTTTTTAAAAATCTGATATAAATTCAAAATAATGACAAGAATTTTAAATTGTGATTAGAATTCTTAGTCTCACAAAGAGTAAGTTCTTGCTCCCTTTGGCCAGTTACCATACCTTTTTTACACATTCTAACAGAACAAGTGGACTTCTGTGTAAGCATTCATTCTATATGACACATATCACTTATATACACACATACACACACACATACTCACACAGGCCAACCTCTTCAGGCATAAATGACATGACTGGGGCTAGGAGCTGTGGCTCCTTTAATTTGTAGAATGTCTTAGTATTGTTTGTCTCACAATACTGGGAGCAAGCAGGAGCCTGGTGGGAGCCTGGAGCCTTAAGCCCTGGGCTGTGGTTTGGGGGAGGGGACGGGGTTGTGGGGGTCACAAGCTCTTAGCTTTTAGCCTCAGCATGACCACAAGTTTTAAAGCACGAAGGGATCACGTGCTTTACTTTGAGCTGTTAGTTATTCTGAGTGTGTGTGTGTGTGTGTGTGTGTGTGTGAGAGAGAGAGAGAGAGAGAGAGAGAGAGAGAGAGAGAGAGATGCTTTGTTCTTTAGCCTTTTTTTTCTTTTTTATTCTCTAGGTATTTTGGCCATTACGTTTTTACAAGAGAAAAAGACAAAAATTTCTTCATGTGTCCTGGGTTTTTTAATAACCTGTATCTTGCTCTTAAATTTATCTTGTACTAGACAGGTACATAAATGGAATAAATTATTTTCGCCACTTGGGAACTTGATCCAGACATTCTATAGGTTGCAAGCCTCTAAAAACATTAAAAACAAGAAAATATCCTGGTAAAGCAATCTCAAAATACCTTATTCCGGGTATTGTTCTAGCTTTAAAGGGAAGAAGGGGTGGGATTTGGGGGCCCCCCCTGTGTAGGAAGACTCTGGGAGGATGTCTTGTTTGAAGAACCAATGAAAACTTTTGGAAAATGTTAAACTAGTGAAGTCCCTCAAAAAGGCATTTCCATTTAATGCCTCTACTTATATGTCTCACTTTTGGGGAGCTACTCCTGCTTGTTCCCTTTTAATAAAACGATTTTGTACTTTCTAACTCTATTCTGTCTCTCAAACCAAGACACATAAACATAGTCAGAATGCCAAAGTAAGATTTTTGATGAAAATGAAATTTATTTGGGAACATTTTCCAAAATCAGAGTAATGGGTCTTTTTATTCCGATGGTGAAGAGGATGAGGATATGTTTACTTATTGACAGGGAGCTCGGTCTGCAGCTGCAGGACACAATTAATTATGCTAATAGTTCGTGAGGAGCGGATGTAACTTCCCTACCCTCCCCCCCTTTTTTGGGGGGGGGGAGGGGAGTTTGGCAAAAAGGGAAGGAGAAGCCCTGGGGTCAGATCACATGATATTAACTTCGCGCCACTTTTGCAAAACTCCTTTTTTTACTTCAGGTTTTGTTCGAGCGCTTAAAAGGTACTGTCCTTATTTTACTTTACTAAAGTGTTTCTTAAAGTCGGATTTAAGATCTCTTCCCTCCGCTCCTCTTCTTTCCACTGCTAGTCGTTCCATTCAAGGTCGAAAGTTGCATTGCAGTGGGTGCAATCTCACCGGAGGGATCTGGTTGGCTAGTAAACTTTGGGTTGCATAACTTCCAGAAAGTATCAGGCAGAGCTGCCAGGGTGGGCTGCAAAGTCTGTTTGCTCATTTTATGAAAAGGGAGAAAGCCCACCTGTAAGAGTGACTCACGCTGGAGAAATCAGTGTGGCTTTCGTTGCATCCTCCACTGGCCCATTCAGGTTGGACTCCATCATGGGCCAGGGGCAGGAGAGGCCAGTCTTTTGCAATTTTCTTGCCTGAACTACTATGTGCACCAGGCTAAGAATCAAGAGGCGCCCTTGTGTTCCGTGGCTTTGGGCTGTCACCATGTCCCGCGGTCACAAGAGGGTTCCGGCCTCATTTTGCATCCCCCCCCTCCTCTCCCTCCTTAACACCCCACCTCACCCTACCCCCTCTTGCCTTCCAGTGTTTTCCTGCACCGCGCCCTGCGTGCTCACTGCCTTCTGGGATTTGCAACTCATCTCCACACTACACACTGGCCCTACTCCTACCTCGTCCGCTAGGGCATCTGATGAGCTCATTTTGCCCAGTGTACAACGTCTGGGGTGTTTAATTCCATTTTTATTGTGTTTCTTAAACTGAGACACCGTCTTATTTTTTACACAGAGTGTGCTTGGGCTTTTGCCTTTAAGCAGTCTGCCCTCAATTGATTCTCATTAGCTGAGGAATGAGAAGAGAAAGCAAAATAATTTCATCATATCTTCCTTGCCTTTGTGCGTGTACTCTGTGGCAGCTACCGCTAGCGATGCCAGCCAAGAAACCCTGATAGGGAGTGGGGGCCGCGTGGCAAAGGCAAAATCCTCCTAACATTAGCACAAGATGCCAGAGGTTAAAACTTTCACAGTGCCTAGAATGTGCTGTGTATTTCTTTCCTCCTCGGGCCTGGGGAACACTTTCAATCTAGCGGCGAGGTGGCGCGCATGCGCGCGCCAGGTGGTGGTGGTGCGGGGGGGGGGGACGACACCCAAGTCCCACGGTTCCGTGGGCATCGCAGTTTATCTCCAGGGAGGAGAGGGGACGAGCGCCCTGGGAGCCGTGCCGGACGAGGTGGTGGCGAGTGCACCATCCTGGGCTTGGCGCCAGTGCACCTATGCTGTCCGGGGCCGGCTTCCCAGGCGCGCCTCCTAATTACGGACCCAGGGTTGGGGGGGAAAGGGGGGAAATGCCGCCTGCGCTCGCCCGTGGGTAACTGGGACTTGGTGGGGTTTTCGCTGTGACGGAGAAGGGGTTCCGTTTCCTAATTCCTGTGCGGGCCGGGTGGGCGGGGGCGGCCTTTTTTTCCCTGGGCTATTAAATGCAGAGGGGCGGGCTTTTCCCAGGGATATAGCTTCGGCCAGAGGGCCGAGGGGACGGAGCGCTCTTCAAGTGGTAGCAGGAAGGCTAGTGTCTTCGCGCTGTTCTGGACAGGGGCGCTTCGGGTGAGGGGTGCTCTCGCGGCCCCAATGAATTTCCTGGACGCTTTTTCTTGCTTCTCTTCCTCTTCGGGCTCCGTGGGACCTGAGCGCTTGGGGAGCGTGCAGCCCCGGGTGCATCCGGGCGGGAGACGCAGAGAGGGGTGAGCGGTGCTGGATCACCGCGCGTGCCACCTGCGAGGGGCGGGCGCGGGTCCAAGTCAGGTTCCATGCGGGGTCGTCTAGGCAGGCGGCCCAGGCAGAAGGCTGGGGACCTGCGTGGGAGCAGCTGTGATGGGGGGACTTGACGGGATGGGTGGGAGGGGACAGAGCAGGCAGGACTTGAGGAAAGCAAAGTACCAGCATGCAGTTGAGGGGCAGCGGGGCGCGCGCGCGCGCGGGAAAGCATCCCCATTTTTTCTCCACTGCTGATCTTTAGTTTCTGGAGAATTTGGGGG
>PVJC01012846.1:0-39023 GCA_004026665.1 Murina feae
AGACAAAACATTCATACCCATGGACACATGTAGATCATAGTTTTTATGATATAATGGCTAAGATATATCCATAAATTATAATAAACTAGAGGCATGGTGCACAAATTCATGCACCAGTGGGGTCCCTCAGCCTGCAAACTGGGAGAGGTCCTGGATTGTAAGAGGGTGCAAGACAGGCTGAGGGATCCCACCAGTGTCCGACTGAGGTCTGGGAGAGACGCGGGAGGTTGGCCAGCCGGGGAGAGGCTGCGGGAGGGCTCCAGGGCATGTCTGGCCCATCTTGCTCAGTCCCGATCGGCCAGACCCCAGCAGCAAGCTAATCTACCAGTCAGAGTGTATGCCCCCTGGTGGTCAGTGCATATCATAGCATTGATTGAATGAACAACTGGACGACTGGACACTTAGCATATTAGCCTTTTCTTATATAGAATAATAACAAAAATGTATAAATATCTGGGCATAAATGATAAATTATATAAAATATATGTATAATAACTTATAGTTATATGTATATTATTACTAATGTAATTATTTACATGTATACATAATAACTATTATTACATATTTACATAAAATATTTACTATCACTTATTGGGTAGGTGGTATGTGTCAGGAATATTCTGGAAAGTGTATTCTCATTTTATATGAGTAAATTGAGTCTCTAAGTTTAAAAGGATTAATAAATTGCTCAAAGTAACATCATTAGTTAATGGCAGAGCTAAAATGTAATACTGCTTCCACAGCTGGTGCATTTTCTACAAAAACACAGGCTGATTTCCCAACTATCTGATAAACTTCTATGGTAAAATGTCATATTTTGTATTTTGTTTCCACGGAATTTAAGTGCTTTTGGTAAATATACTAATCCTACCCCAAATGGCTGGGAAGAAAAATACCACTATTGTTATTGTTATTTTTTTGTTCCAGAAACTGATGGCTCAGTTTCGTGGGAGACTATATATTGCCACTGCAAGAAAGAAATGTAAACCTGCCTCCTAGCAGAAGAAAATCTTAAGCAGGGAGTCCCATCTGGTGCAACAGCTAACACTGGCTATGGCCAATCCAATATCAGTTTCTCTTTTCACCTGATCATACCCATAGCAGAAAGTACGTAATTTTTAGATATGGAAGTGGTCACTACTTGAGCCCCAGGCTGTGAGTCGGGAGTACTGGAAGCCAATTCTAGAACTTCTTTCCCCTTGAGAAGTGGTTGGACTCAGTCAACTCTTATGGTTGGAACCTCCAGAAAGTCTTTGCTTTTCTACCACGGACGTCATTTCCTGACACGTTGCAGTCATATCATGGGTGTGCAGATGGCAACATTCTAAGAAGGCTGCACAGATGTTGGAGAGAAGCCTTAAAGCTGCTTGATAACATTGCTTCATCTTCCTCGGCTCAGTTTTCAGATAAACAGGTCAAACGTGGCGATGCCTAATTATTTTAAATGGATCGATACCATATGCACATAGGAAGTGATAGCCTTGTATATTTAAAGAACTTCAAAATGCGTATTTTGTATGCTTACTTTTCTTTATTCATTCAACATTTTAAACAAAAGAGCACTAAAATTAATTGAGATTTGTCTGTGCCCATGTTAGAATATTAGGATTAAAAGCAAAACTTTGCATTCACTCTTCTACCGTGGGGCTTTCTAAATATGTCCCTCTAGGGCCTCAATATGTAAAATAAGGTTATTTTCATGCATAATGTCTGCCTGCTTACATACATGACAAGGCAAATGTCATTTGTCCCTTTCCTCCAATACCAACTTGGCCCTCTTTACCTGGGCACTGGTGAGGGTGGAGGGACAAGCATTAGAAGTAGAGAGAATAATTGGATAATAAGTAAAGAACCAAGGATATTTTTAAGACATCGGGATTGCGGTAAAATTTTAATATGCAAATGACTCTTTAAATCCATTTTTTAAAATATCATTCATGTTGTGGCTTAGTCCAGAAGAACAGTTCATGTTCTTTCTCATGAAGAAAAGATAAAGACTCAATAAAACTGCCTATAATTCTGAAACGCGTTACAATAAAAATGCTGTGAAATACAAACTGTCATTTCGAGTTTCTCCGCACTCCGAGAAGAGGGTTTGTCAGATGTAAAGCGAGGCTCCTGCCAGGGGAATGTGTTACTTCTGAAGTCCCTTACCTTTTCTATCACACTGCATGCTGCATCAGAAGTTAGAGGGCCAGCTGCTGACCACACCGAAAGGTTTTCCATTTTCAAGGAAAAGCGATTATTTTAAGAATTCAATTTTCTCTCACAGAAAACAGTCTACCTACAAAATGGAGTGAGATGATTTCATTACCATCTAACTATACCTTGGCCACTAATGGATCCAGTGTTTGTTAACCAGAGTTAAATTCGGAAAATGCTGCTGCCAGATTAAACCCCCCCTAAAGGAGCAGAAAGAAAATATATGTGTGTAATCCATTTATACCAAGAGAAATGACCTGGGGCAGTAATGTTATTTTCTATTAAGGGAATCAGGAAAGTGGATGGAAACCAGTTAGACAGTAATTTAATATAAGCACAACACAGAACTCAGAAAGGAACAAATTTATTCCTTTACTGAAGAATAGTCCAATGGTATCTTGTATTTGATCTGAGAAAATAACTTTCCAAGCCTAGATTGTAGTGATTTTAAGAATATTACTGCAAAGGTCACTGAGAAGTACTTTCCAAAATCAATGTAAAGGACATACTTCCTCTTTTGTGCTTAGAAAGTTGTTAGAAAGTCATCATCTTAACTTTCATTTTTACATTTAAAAAATCAACTAAATAAGGGTAGTGAGTTTTACTAAGAATAAAATATCTGTACACTGCAGTAATACCCATTAGATCCCAGGATAGAAAGTCCCCAAAAAGACTTTTTAGATATTTATATTACATGTTTATATTTAAACTAGGGGCCTGGTGCATGAAATTTATGCATGGGGGGGTGGGGGTTCCTTAGTCCAGCCTGCCCCCTCTCACATATTGGGAGCCCTCAGCGGGTGTCCTACTGACAGCTTAGGCCCACTCCCTAATCCCCTTGGGAGCGGGCCTAAGCCGCAGTCTGGCCTCCCTATGTGGGAGGCGACCAGGCTAATCAGGGGAAGCCAACAGCCCCATCACCCCACTGCCACACACTGCAGCCACCAAGGTGTTTCCATCAACACGGATTCCAGTCCCTTCACTAAGAAAAAATGAGAACTTTCATTTTTGAGATTTGTCTTTCATAAGATATGACATTTCTTTCTTTCTTTTTTAATCCTCACCTGACGATATGTTTCCACTGATTTTTAGAGAATGTGGAAGAGAAGGGAAAAACAGAGAGAAACATCTAAATGAGAGGAACATTTTGATTGGTTGCCTCCTGCATATGCCCTGACCTGGGCCCCAGCCAGGGAGGAGCCTGCAACCTAAGTACATGCCCTTGGTCAGAATTGAACCCAGACCCTGCAGTCAGCAGGCTGAAGCATTCTACACTGAGCCAAACCGGCTAGGGCAGGATATGACATTTCTTAGCCCTCCAACAGTGGACCTGCATTATTTTTTCTCCAGGAGTCTGGTGGGAAAACCCTAGATCACCTTTTTGGATTCTTATTACCCAAGTTACTAAGAATATTACCAGTGGCATACAGGGAGCTTAGCCAATGAGCAATAAGAAAAGGTGTTTCTTCTGTAGTTCACTTTGATCAATGGCTCAACCCTGCCCCTCCAATCCCAGCTCCACCCCTTCCCAGGCCTATAACCTCTGGCCGAGTATGCAGGCCTGGGTGGAGAACCCCCAGACCCCTGAAATCACGACTCTGCCCTTGCTCAGGCCTGTAGTCTCTGCCCGAGGCTGCAGTCCTGGGCAGGGGACCCCCAGGCTCCTCTGAGCATATGCTCCACCCTTGCCCCACTACAGCCTCTGGCCAAGGCTACAGGCCTGGGCAGGAGACCCTCCTGACCCCTGCTTTACTGGCTCCACTAGTGCCCAGACCCTTGCAATCGCAGGCTCTGCCCCTGCCCCTCTGATCACCAGCTCTGCCCCTGCCCAGGTCCTGAGATCGGCCACTCTGCCCCTGCCCCACTGCAGCCTCTGGCCAAGGCTACAGGCCTGGGCAGGGAATCCTCAGACCCCTTTGATTGCTTGTTCTGCCCCTCAGGCCCCCTGCCTCCCCTGCCACCTGCCTGGCTAACAGGCATGACCTCTTCAGTGGCGGGGCTGAGCCAGCCTGGGCGCCGCCATCTTGTGGCCATGGGAGAAGCCATCTTTGCGATGGGGTGATGCCTAATTTGCATATTACTCTATTATTAGATAGGATTTTCTTATCAGAAAACATGTGTCATAAATTTGATGATTCAGAAACAACACATGTGTCCACTTCTGTGTGTGAACCTGTGAGTCTAATGCTCCAAGGTCCTTCTGGACCTCCAGTTTACGCAGTGGAGGTCCTAGCTCACTCAAGTGGCAGGCAGTTCTCTGTGCCCCTGCCCTGTTTTCTTCACCTGCGGCTCAGCACAGGAAGACAGGACTAGCAAGCAATAGCAGCAGCGAGGACCAGGCAGTAAAGCTGACAGAAAACCTTTCAAACATTTACATTCATATTTTTTCCATTGGAAAACAAAGCATTATAAAAGTATATATATATATATATATATATATATATATATATATATATATATATATTGATTTCAGAGAGGAAGGAAGAGGAAGAGATAGAAACAATGATCAGAGAGAATCATTAATCAGCTGCCTTCTGCACACCCTCTACTGAGGATTGATCCTGAAACCTGGGCATGTGCCCTTTACTGGAATTTAACCCAGGACCCTTCAATCCCCAGGCTGACACTCTATCCACTGAGCTAAACCAACTAGAGCTGAAAGTACACATTTAATAATGGCTTTTAAAAAGAAACATTCAATATCCACTTTTAAGCTATAAAAATATTTGTCTGTTAACTACATTGCATCTGTCTAGTGATTGAATGTCTTCCTCAGTATCAGAATGAGAGTCTGAGTACAAGCCCTCTTCACACCCAGAGAGCAAAGGCAAGGACGTGGAGAGAAGGAGCCCCCGTGCACTCTGGCAGGATGCAGGCTGATGCCGCCACTGTGGAAAGCCGCATGGAATTACCACAAAATATTAAAAATGGAACTGCCTATGACCCAGCATTTTCACTTGCAGGAATTTATATGAAGAAACAGACACTCTAATGGGAAAGCATATATGCACCCCTATGTTCATTGCTGTATTATTGACAATGGCCAAGATTTGGAAGTAATCCAAGTGTCCATCATAGATGACTAGATTAAAAAAAAAGTTGTGGTACATTTACATAATGGAATACTACTCGGCCATAAAAAAGGAAATCTTGCCCTTTGCAGCAGCATAGATGGACCTGGAGAGTATTATGCTAAGTGAAATAAACCAGTCAGAGAAAGACAAGTACCGTATTATTTTACTCATATGTGGACTCTAATGAACAAAATGAACTAACAAGCAAAACAGAGACAGACTCATAGATAGAGAGCAGACTGTCAGCTGTTGGGGGGGAGTTGAAGACTGAGCAGGGGGATGGGGGGAGAAAGAACTTATAGACACAGACAGCTTTGTGGTAATTCCAGGGGAGAAGGATGGGTGGGGGGAGAAGGAGAAGGGTACAGGGAGGATAAATGGTGATGGAAGGAGATCTGGAGTGGTGAATACACAATGCAGTGTACAGATGACATGTTGTAGAATTGTGCATCATCTGAAGCCTGTATAATTTTATTAACCTGTATAATTTATTTATTCCAATAAATTAAATAAAAAGAAAAAAAAGCAAAAGAAGAAAAATTAAAGCAAGGTAAGAAGGCCATAATGAAGTGTATATTTGACATTCCTGTTGATAGTTAAGGAAGATTCCATGGTTAAACTACCATTTGAATTGAGACCTACATGCATAGAAACCCATCTGGGGAAGAGTATTCTAGGAGGGTAATCAGCGGTCCAGGTTCCTGAGGAAGTAGTGCCATTGACCCCTTTGAGGAATGGTAGGCAGGCCAGTCTGCCCAGAGTTCAAGGACCAAGGGGGTCAGTGGAAGAGAAGGGGTGAGTGTTAAGTAAAGGCAGAGAGTTGGAATGAAGAGCCAGCCTTTTTCTAGAGCATTGTAAAGAGTTTATTTTACTCTGAATTAGGTTGGAAGTTATTCGAGAATTTTCAAGATGACTTAGTACGATGTAATTGGGGAATCTGGAGAATGACATGATCTGACTTGTGTTTTAAAAAGGATCAGTCAGCCCTGTACAATTTTTGTGAAAATAGGATGCATACTGGCTGAGCATCAACCTAAGAACCAGGGGTCGTGGTTCAATTCCCACTCAGGGCACATGCCTGGGTTGCAGGCTCAATCCCCAGTGGGCGGCAGGCAGGGGGCAGCTGATAGATGATTCTCTCTCATCATTGATGTTTCTATCTCTCTCTTCCTCTCTAAGAAATCAATCAAAATACTTTAAAAAAAAAAAAAAGGATCAGCCAGGCTGCTGTACAGAGGACAGGTTATAGGGCATCAGTGTAGAAAAGGGGGAGCTGGTTGGGAAGGTTATCTGATAGTTACACTAAGGCAATCCTGGTGGAAGTGGTGAGAAGTTGTTAGATTCTAGATAAGGGATTCAAAGAAATGGAGAGAATTGGGTGGAGAATGTGTCAGGATAAGTTGGGAGATCTGTGCAAGAGGGAAAAACATTTCTGGAAAGTGCAGCTCTCAGGCATAATCAAACAACGCTAACTGATTTGTAACACAAGCTGAGATGTGTGAGGTTGTGTACAATTTTTGTGAAAATATGATGCATAGGAAATCATAATATAAAAAGACACCTAACAGATAAATCTGTCCCGAGCTGAATAAGGTGGGCTCCAAAAATAGTGAATCTCCACTGTCATCATTGACACTTGCCGGGCAGAGACCCTGTGAGCCCATCCACACGGACTGTATCCGAGGACATCCCTGTATCACAGGCCAGAGATGACACTGCCGCAGGGAAGCCTTCTTATGATTTTTCATGCCAATCGGGAAAATTAGAAGACATAACTACACAACGGAAAAACTTCAAGGAAATGAAAGCTCAATCCTATTTTTGTATAATCCTTGTTTCAAAATCGTCTCCATATCATAAACTCAGTGAACTATATATGTCATTTCCCTCTACGGATGCATGAATACACCCACAGTAGATGGTACATACAGAAGTAGGGTCAACAGATGGAGAATGGTTTCATTGTCTGCAGTAGCATTCCCTTATTGGAAACAGTCCCTTGAGAATTCATTACTGAACACAAGTCCCACCCCTTGAAACTGCAATTGCCCTCCTCCCCCCTTTAAACTGTGGCTTCCCTTGCTCAGGATTACCAGACAAGACATTGCCAGGGAACCCATTTGCTCGCCTCAGCTTTAGATCAACCCAGGTGATTAACCAGGTAAAACTCTCACTTCTCCTTTTGTATTTAATGTCATGTAGAATAATATATATGCATTGTGATGTGAGAGGTTTGCATGTGAACTTGTTTCTGCAAATATAGTCATCATACTTTATGCAAGAAATTAAGTTCTATAAGTAGATTAAAATGCCTCTGATTAAATGTGCATGGAAACTTGAGATGCTTAGTGTTACCTGATGACATGGACTAAAATTGTATTCATCAAAAATTGTGTCATGCTTTCTTGTGGAAATAGGAATTAACCAAAATTGGTCATTGCAATGTTGTGTCATATAATTGTTTGGAAAGATGATTTCTGCTAAATAGGTCAAAGTGAAAAAATTTGTGTTTAGTTTAAGGCAGATGATACTATTTGAGATTTTCAATTTTGTTTCCATCTCTATTTTGTTATTAAATAATTTCAGTACAGAAATTATAAGATTTTCATTGCTTTTTGAAGTAATGTTTATGTGTGTGTATAGTTATTTTGATTAGGAGAGATCATGTATAGTGTTCTTTTTATCATAAACTTTTAAATAGAATTTGATCAAAATTTATTAAATAAATCATTTACCTTTTCTGACAATTAGCTAATGCACCAAATAGATCCAAGCAAACCCAGAGAAGTATGTTATCAAGGTGATGTGGTCTAAAAGCATAGCCTTTTAAAAATGTACAGATGCTTAATCAACAATGTTATCGATGAAATGAACAGTGGCCTTGAGAATGAGAGTTAATTGAATGAACAGAGAGCATGGTTTTTCTTACAACAACCTATAACACTAATGGACAAGCTAATTTTTTTTCTTCCCTAAAGTAATTGCACAGTCATCCTTAATTTAAAATCACTTGCATTTGCTCAGTTGGCTGTTTTCAAACAGGGCAAAGGTCTTGAACACTTATACTGGGGAGACTTAAACTGTCAGCATGATGTAGAGTGTGGGATCTTTTAGCATAAGTAATTAAAATTTACTGTGCTTATTTTTTATGTTCTGTTGAATATGTTATCCATCATAGTTTGCAAAAAGAAAGGCAATATTACTACAAACTAGTCTTGTAAAGCCCTAATAGTGATTTTATTATTTCTCTGTGACTTCTGTTTCAATATGATGTAGGGTATTCTGATAAAATAATAAGGAAAAAATTAGAGATTCTCATTAAGTGAACTGTCTGGATTAGTGAGTTGTAGATATTAGTTACTATTCTAATATTGCCAAGACTCATAAACCAAAGAACGATCTTAGAAACATTACATAGTAATGAGTGACAGTGAAACTCAGCATGGATGAGAAAAACCAAGTCCCTGGATGAGAAAAACCAAGACCATATTTCCATTAGTGTCTCTAACACACAAGAATAAATTATCACAAATTAAGCGTTAGTATTCATGTTCTTACAATTTGCAGAGTAAGATAATTGTTTAAATTTTATTAAACAAAACTGTTCATTCTTTGAAGAATTTAATTTATTCATTATCTTAAATTTAATTATATTAAAAGTTAGCATGTTCACTTTATTGTTATATCAACAGCAATGTTGCCAAAGGCATTGCCACCTAAAACCCTAAAGAAATCTTAATTTCTGGCATCCTAAAATAAGTCTACAACCTAACAAAATTATGTAGAAATTGTCTCATAACAAATAGAAAATTATGTAAACTACAGATGCTTTTATCTAAACAAATGTTAAATATAAGGGAGAAGACAAAGTCCTTCCCTCAAAAGCTTCATAGAATTGGAAAGTATAAAAAGCCAAAATTCTGGGAAAATAATAAGAATTTGAAAAGTTCATTTTATTTTTTTGTTGTTGTTGTTTATGCAGTATCCTGGAAATGCCTTTACTTTGTCATAACTTTATAAAAATACATGAAGAATTTTGAACATATACAAAAGCAACAGTGTAATGAACTTCTAGGTACCTAGGGCCAAGCATTAACAATAAACACATATGACTAATAGATGGAATCTAATGAACAAAATAAGCTGATGAATAAAACAGATCCAGAGACATGGAAGTATGAGACAGACTGTCAAAATTTCAGAGGAAATGGGGGTGGCAGGGAGTGGGAAGAGATTAACCAAAGAGTTTATATTGGTACTAGAGCATGGTACACAAAATTTGTGCTCTTGAGGGTGGGGGGTGGGGGAGGAGAAGGATCCCTCAGCCCAGCCTGTGCCCTCTCACAGTCTGGGAGCCCTCGGCGGATGTCTGACTGATGGCTTAGACCCACATGGGGAGCGGGCCTAAGCTGGCAGTCAGATGTCCTTAATGCTGCCGAGGAAACAGGAGAGGCTCCCACCACTGCCACTGTGCTTGTCAACCATTAATTAGCCTGGCTTCTGGCTGAGCGGCACTCCTCCTGTGAGAGTGCACTGACCACCAGGGGGAAGCTCCTGCATTGAGCGGGATAGGGCCAAAACTGGCTCTCTGACATCCCCAAGGGGTCTTGGATTGCAAGAGGGTGCAGGCCAGGCCAAGGGACCCCACCAGTACACAACTGAACCCGGGGAGGGACGCGAGAGGTTGGCCAGCCAGAGAGAGACTGCGGGAGGGCTCCAGGTGGGTCCGGCCCATCTTTTTCAGTTCCAATTGGCTGGACCTCAGCAGCAAGCTAACCTGCTGGTGGAGTGTCTTCCCCCTGGTGGTCAGTGCACATCATAGCAAGCAGTTAAGTGGCCTTAACATATCATTCGCATTTTACGGTTTCATTGGTTGAATGAATGACTGGACAACTGGACACCTGGTACATTAGGCTTTTATTATATAGGATATGCATGACCCATGAATACAGACAATAGGGTGGTGAAGGCCTGGGGTGGGGGCAGGCTAGAAGAAGTCAATGTTGTGGGGGGAGAGGGACATATGCAATACTTTCAACAATAAAGATTACAAAAGATGAACACATATGGCCAATCCTGTTTCATGCATAGCCCCTTCCCTTTGTCCTAGTTCCCATGTTATCTTGAAGTAAATCCTAGAGGTTATAGCATTTTATCTATAGATGTTTCCATATGCCTTTCTAAAAGAATAAGTTTCCTTAATACACTACACTACCACTAATCACAGTTTAAAAAATAAACATCTTTAAAATCATCAAATAAACAGTAAACGTATAATTGTTTTGTAGGCTCCTAGATGTCGTTTTTTAACAATTTATTTAAATCAGGGTCTATATAAAGCAATTGATTGATTTTTTTTGGATTATGTTTAATCTATACATTTTCCTTCTCCTTTTATCTCTCCTTTCCCCCACCCCCTTCACTTTGTTGAAAAGAACCTGGATTTTTGTCTTGTAGAATTTCCCACGATCTTGCTGATTGCAGTCCCGTGGTGTAGTGGAAGACATGGGTATTCAGGTCTAGGGAATTGCTCTGGTTCAGGTTCTATTTCTTGACCAGGAACTTCAGAGCAGGCCTGGGTTCTCCCAACAGGAGGTGCTTAACTTGTGGCTGCTTTTCTTTTTACGGTGTCAGCAGCCATTGGTGCTTAATGCCATACACACACACACACACACACACACACACACACATATCCTTTTGGAATATAAAAACATAGAGTTGGTTTCGAAAATAGTGGACCCATTACAAATTCTTGTGGGGAAAAAAAAACAACAACAACAACCCAAAATGAAACGTGAATATTACTTCTGGGTTACTCAACTAGCAAAATCACTAAAGAGGGTTTTTTTTTCTTATATATGATGCAGTTTCTAGAATGTAAAATTATATATAGTGAAATTTAAATGTCTCAGATTTCTTAAGAAAATGCACACTCCTTTCATTCCTCTATTTTCCTTTCTCTATTTTCTTGTTCATTCGCCCTGCTACTGTAGTTCTTCACTGAATACTAAGCCACATTATCCACGCTGCCATCTCACATGCTAGGTTTATATTGTTAGCCTGATTATTTTAACAAGCACTTCCTTGTATTAACTCGATTACAGCAATTACGTTTCCAGGAATCAAAAATAGGGCACATAACCTGAAAAATAATATATGCCCCATTTCTGGCAATCTGAGAAATATGTCTTGCGTGCTAAAATGTCAGCATTTCTTTATAAGTTCTGTTATTTATGGGATCACATGAACAGAATATTTTAAGTAATAATTTTCTTAGACAGGAACTTATGTATTAAAATATAAAATATCATCTGCTTAGTGGCAGGCGGGAAATTTGAGCTCAAGAGCTAGTCCAGCCCAGCCGGCATGGCTTAGTGGTTGAGCATTGATCTATGAACCAGGTCATGGTTTGATCGCCCATCAGGGCACATGCCCAGGTTGCGGGCTCAATCTCCAGTGTGAGACTTGCAGGTTGAAGCTGATCAATGATTCTCTCTTATCATTGATGTTGTTATCTCTCTCTCTCCCTCTTCCTTCCTCTCTGAAGTCAATAATATATATATATATATTAAAAGAGCTAGTTGAAAACCTGATTACTGGAATGAAAATATGAGAAGCCAGACCTAGAGGAAGGCTCACCTATTGGTGGATGGCTGAGCATTATATTAGAACTGCTTGATGCTGCCACACCTATAATAATTTAAAATGGGACCAGAGTATGTCTTCAGAGGGCTTTCTGTAACTCTATGAGACATTAGATGAAAGTAGGAACTGATTTTAAGAAATGTATGAGGCCCCAAATACTATTAAATGAATATGTATATGTTAGGAAGCATTGACCAAGCAAAGAATAAAACATGACTTAAATTGGGGAAATATCCATGATGATTTTATGAGTATTATATATAAAATGAGTGTGTTCCATTTGGAATAGTTGTTAAATGAGTTTACACTATAAACAGGCAAATCTAGCCCTAGCTTGTTTGGCTCACTGGATAGAGCGTTGGTGTGGGAACTGAAGGTTCCCAGGTTCGATTCCAGTCAAGGGCATGTACCTTGGTTGCAGGCATATCCCCAGTAGGGGATTTGCAGGAGGCAGCTGATCGATGTTTCTAACTCTCTATCTCTCTCCCTTCCTCTCTGTAAAAAATCAAAAATATATATATTTTTTAAAAAACCAGGCAAATCTATGCAAATAAAAGTCCTGTTCAGTTGATGCTCATAAATGTATATGTGTATACAATATTAAAATAAAAGTAATGGGAATAAACTTCATTTTGGATGCTGTTTATGGAAATTTCATTATTTCATGCTAATATAAGTTTACTTAAAATAAGAATTCTTCTACCTAAGATATTGAAAGGCATAAATATAAAAGGAACCTCTATTAAGAATAGAAGTAATCCTGTACAGGAATAATATGGCCTATTTTTATATTGTCACTTTTCCCTTATTTCAAATACTTCTATACTAATTTCTGCCTGGAGTAAATATGACTGACTGAGGATTGTGCTAGTAATGACAGAAAATGCAAAATTTCTTTGATGTTAAGCTATTTTATTGATTTTAAAAATATATATATATTTTATTGATTTCTCACAGAGAAGAAGAGAAAGGGATAGAGAGCCAGAATCATCAATCTGCTGCCTCCTGCACACTCCCCATTGGGGACATGCCCACAACCAAGGTACATGCCCTTGACTGGAATCGAACCTGGGACCCTTGAGTCCGCAGGCTGACACTCTATCCACTGAGCCAAACCGGTCAGGGCGACATTAAGCTATTTTAAAGATCCTCTAGTTGCAGCTGACTTTCCAGAGTTCAGATCAAGTGAACAACTATATGGTTCTTCTGGTGGAACTGTTGACTACTGGGCCTCATGGAGACATCCACATTTCTTCAGGTTTTAATTTCCCCTAAGAATTCCTTAACTCATTTCCCCTTACTTAGATTTTAGTTATGAAATTGCATACAACCCGTGCCTTAAGAGAGTTTATAAATTAAATGAAAGGTTATCAGAGAAACAGATATGTCTTCTCACAGTGCACTTACTTAAATAAAAACTCATAGAGAAATAATTGAGAGTGACATAATTTGGGGAGCCCTTTATAGTCTAAATTTTTGGCACAACTCCTAAAAGATGAGAATCATGTTTTCCATTGCCTTATAATGAAAAGATTTAGGGTTCTTGCGATCCTGACATTTGTGTCAATTTCTCCAAGTAATAAAACAGGATAGTGCCTCTACAGCAGGCAAGACTCATTTGAGAATGGTGCACGAGGTGGGAATGCTAAACCTGAATCGGATTGTCCAATAGGTCCATTCCTCATACAAACTGATACACACGGTAAATTTGAGATTTTACATTCTACTCATTATAAGGACTTTTATAATTCTTTAGAATTGTCCTGGCTATTCAGGACCTTTGCATTTTCCAATTTAGAATCAGCTTGGCAATTTCTACCATAAAGGAAAGATTTTTTGATTGGGATTAAATTTATATGTAGATTTTTCTAGACTTGACATTACTATATTGAGTCTTGCAATCTGTAACTTGGTAGGTGTGTTACTGCTGCTGACTCTGACTCCTGCTGACCCTATGACTGAGTGATGTTCGCAATGGTTTGTTTGCGACAGCCTGCTCAGCTCCTGAGGACGTATCCTAAGGGCTCCTTAAAGGAGTCAATCCATCTCATAGTTGCTCTTTCTATTTTCCTGCTGCCTTCTAGTTTTCCCAGCATCACTGTCTTTTCCAAAGTATCCTGACATCTCATGATGTGCCTGAAGCAGGAGAGCTTCAGTTTTGTCATTTTTGCCCCCAGGGATGTTCCAGGCTTAATTTGTTCTAGGACCCAGTTGGTCGACTTTCTGGTGATTCCTATCACCAACTTTCTGGTGAAGCCTTCTTCATCATCCAACTTTCACACCCCCACGAAGTTATCAGGAATGCAAGGGTGTGGATGGTCTTAGCTTTGGTATCTAAGGACACATCTTTGCCCTTGGTGATCTTTCCCAATTCTTCCATTGCTGCCTTTCTCAGTCTGCGCATTCTCTTGATTTCTTGGCTGCAGTCTCCCTTTGAATTGATGGCTGAATCAAGATAAGCAAAATCTTTTAACAATTTCAAAGTTTTCATTATCCATGTTGACGTTGCGTATGAATTCGGTTGTCACAATTTTTGTCCTCTTGAGGTTCAAACAGGGTCCTGCTTTGGCGCTTGGTATATGTGTCCATTTATTTGATTTTGTTAATGTCTCTCTATAATATTTTGTCATTTTTGGGTAAATGACTTCTACAATTTCTGTAGTCTATTCCAAGATATTTGTGTGTTCTTGATTTATCCCTTTTTCCCTCCTTCTGCATTCATATTTGGTAATAAAATTCTAAAAGAAGTTTTAAGACACTCTGTATTTTTGTCATCTGAAATATTTTTACTAATATAAAAATATTAGAAATAACCACCTAAGTCTAGCTTCTATTTTAGTGAAAACAATTAACAAAAATTTTCCCGTAGATCTTAATTTTTATATAGGCTTTGTTCAGTTAAAATCACTTTTAATAATTTGTTATTGTTTTAGGACATTATCCATTTTATCTCAATGTACAGACTTACTGATATGAGATTGATATAATAAGCTTTATAATTCTTCAATCTCTCCTGCTATTGTGACTACCTCTGCTTTATAATTTTTAGTGTCATATATTTTTCTTTTCTTTCTTTTTGTCTTAATCACAGGTGACATGGCATTTTTATTACTGATTTTTCTACAGAAACAGAATTTTTCAATCAATATGCTTGTTTGTTTCATAATTCATAATTTTCAAGTTTCATCTGCATTAACTTACTTCTGCTCCTTTCTTTGGTCTTGCTTTTAGGTATTTAACATTAAATACTTAGTTTGATTTATTCAATTGTTAAAAAACAAATAAGGCTACAATTTTACTCTGAGTGCATGACATAGATCATATTTATGCTTACACTAGTCACCCAGTGCATGAAGTTCATGCACTGGGGGCCGGGGGGTACCCCAGCCTGCCCTGTGTCCTCTCACAGTGCAGGAGCCCCACGATCAATTGCCCCAAAGAGGTAGGCCCCACACCCCCATCCAGGGCTCCTCAATGGATTGGTCCTTCTAGGGGTCCTGCCTCCACAGAATGTGTGGGGCCACGAGAACCCCAGTGTGAGCCACGTGAGCAGGCACCGGGACTCACTTCTGCCACGTGAGGCAGCGTGAATCTCTGCCGGGATTGCCTCCTCCACACTGTGCAGAGCCATGGGACCCCTATCCCCTAGGCCTTGCTGCCTGGAGCAGCCGCTGGGCCTCTCCTCTGAGTGCGCAGCCATCTTATGATGGCATTAAGGCATCACAGCATCAGGGAGTGACGACCCCCTAGGCTATTGTTAGTATAGATTCTATAAAGAATTTCATGTTTTTCAGAAAAATTAAAATGTTAGTTCTGTTGTTATAACATCCCCAATAGCAAAAACATTTAATTTTTTAAAACATATATAGCTCATTCATGAAATGACACCATGTTGATTTAGCAATATGTACTGAGGAGCTGACTTGGGATGGATTTGTCATCTTCTAAGGCCACTGCATGGACTGACTTATCTAATACTGATTATCAAAGCAAAGTAACAAAAGTAATAATGCAATAATAATAAATTTTACTTTGAGACATTTAAACAAAAATCCAGTGCATGCAAATGTTAATGTGTTAATATCAGCTTATAAATTGAAGTAAAGGAAAGCTAACTACTTTTGGAAAACTTTACCATGTTTTCTGGTTCATAAGAGATAGAATACTAAAATAGTAGATTACTTCTAAAAGAGATATTAGGAATAATATGTCAGTTACTCTTCTCTCCTATTTAGCCAAGAATGCTTTCTTCAAAGAAAATATTCATTGAGTGTGTAAATAATAAAAGTGACCAAAACAGAACCACTCGGAGCGGGCTCAGCAGAGATGGGGAGGGAGTCACTGGGCCCATCCTATCCTCAGCCTGCTCAGCAAGAGCAGCCCCTGGGGGGCCTGAGCTCCCAGCGTGTGCCAATCATTATCCCTGAGTTTCAAAAGGACATAAATGGGAAGGCAGTGAAATTGTGGTTGGATTTCACTTTCTCTATTATACCTCTCTGAATTACTTTATTTGATGTTTTAATAATTTTAATTAAAACTTTGAACGGATACTCCAAAAACTCCAGGAAAACAAACTTCTCTATTGGATGAGAAAGTTGAAACTGACTAGGGTTTATTTAGGCAGAGGGCAGACCACTTCCAGTGGCGAAGTAAAATTAGTAATCAGACTCTTGATACCTCTTTTTCTTTTTATACATAAACTTCTTTAACTCCCATTAATTTATCTAAGTCTGCATTCCACACAAAGGTGGTTAAATTTAGTTGTCTCTTGGCTCCCTTGTTCTATATATGACGTAATTTCAAATTCTGCATGTAGCAATTCAAATTAAAATAGATCAGAATGTGTCTACAAGTTTTGTTTTTCTACCCAGTCCTTCTGTGCAGTTATGAAATGTATTTTGAGCAGGGACCTGCAAGAGGGCAAAATGTTGACTTTGAATAAAACTGTATTTATTAAATATATATACACATCATATATTATGATATAATTTGCTATCGCCTGGTCAATGCCTCTTATGTTTGTGCATGCTGCAATTCCACTCAAGCATTTATCCTTCAACACACACAGATACATATCCTTATCCTAATTTATTTATACACACACACACACACACACACACACACACACACACACACTAGGGGCCTGATGCACAAAAAATTGTGCACTCCGGGTGTCCCTCAACCCAGCCTGTGCCTTCTTGCAGTCTGGGGCCCCTCAGGGAATGTCCACCTGCTGGCGTGCCTGGCTAGCCTGGGTGAGGAGCTGATGGCTGTTTGCAGGCTGGCCAAGCCGCCCAGTGGGGACCCTCACCCCATGGAGGTGTGGCCAGCCTGGGTGAGAGGCTGAGGGTCGTTTTTAGGCTGCCCACAGTTTCTTCAGGGTTCAGGTCCCTACTGGGGTGCCTGGGCAGCTGTTTTCAGGCTCTCATTACTCCCATTGACCCAACGTCCCAGCGAGGCTGGCTGGAATAAGGTTTCTGGGGTTTATTTATCTTCTATAATGGAAACATTGTTGCCTTGAGCAGAGGCCCAGCCAGCCTAGGCAGATAGTTTACTCCATCGCTGGTGCAATGGAAGCCTCCTGTTTGCTCTTGCTCTGTGGCTGCTGGCCACCATCTGGCTGAGTTAATTTGCATACAGTCACTCTGATTGGCTGATGGGCATGGCTTGGCTGGTGGGTGTGGCTTAGGTGTCTCGGAGTGATGGTTAATTTGCATATCATTCTATATATATATTGCATATTTGAACAAAAAATAAGAGTAAAATATCTAAATTTATCAACCTGTTGAGAAATATAGCCCAATAAATGGAATGTTGTTTCAGCCAAATTTTTACTAGTTTTAACACGGTATTAAGATTCATTTAAGTGGCCAAAATTAGCTGTCTCAACAAAAATCAGATGGTTAATTATCTTAAGAAATGGAAGAAACAGAACATCAGCTCCCCTCAACCTCCAGCCTGCCAGTCACATTGCACTTAGTGGAGCTGCCAGCCTCCATGATCATGTGGGCCAATTCCTTACAATAAAATATTTTCTACTGATATACACATCTTATTGATCTCATTTTTCTGCTGAGCATTAACACAACATGTTATGAATTTTTTTCTTTTTAAATGAATAAATATTTTAAACATTCCTTAGTTTTAATTTCTAATATGGTAAATATATATAGAATCCACAAAATCTTTGGGGGTTCTCAATTTTTAAGATTGTAAAGGCTTCCTAAGACCAAAATGTTTTGAGAAAATACTGGTTAAAAGCTATATTTAAAATTAAATGAACTTTATTAGAAAATAATTTTTAAGATAGAAATGGGATAAGTAGATGGTGCAGATACTTCTTATGTCATTCCTCTAGTTTGAAAATTGTTCAATGCCAGGTGTAAAATATTTAAAATATAAGCTAGAAATGCACCCATCTTTCATCTAAATTTTCTTTCAGATACAGTGTGAATAATATGATTCAGATTGTTAAAATAATATCAATAAATTTGATAAGACTTTGGCTCCAATGATGCAAGTGTAACCACATGACTATTTACATGGCAAATAAAAGTCCAAATGGGCATATTCAGATGGAAAATCTAAATTATCCTTTTTAAGGAAGAACAAGATGCCTCCATTGGTCTAATCTCTCCTTCAAACAACTAAACATTGGAAAAAGAAATGAGTGTAGCTATTTCATAATAATTTAAAATTTAGATTCTAAAAGCATGCTTCTGATCAAATATTTGCTGATGGAAGGAGATCTGATTTGGGGTAGTAAACACACAAAGCAATATCCTGATGATGTACTATAGAATTGTACATTTGAAACCTATATGATTTTATTAACCAACCTGAAGCCTGGTGCACAGAATCATGCACTGGTGGGGTCCCTCCACCTGGCCTGCACGCTCTTGCAATCTGGGACCCCTCAGGGGATATAATAGTGTGCAAAGTGGCAGGCTGCCAGAGAGGAGCTCGAGCCTGGGCCAGGCACCCCACAGTTCCTGCTCATCCCAGCCCTGCTGTGCCTGCTTCCCAGGTAGCACTGCTGCGAAAAGGGGAGAGGCTTGAGCCAAGGTATCTGCACTCGCCAGCCATGAGCCCGGCATCTGGTGCTCATCAGCTGAGAGGCGCTCCCACTGCTGGAATGCACTGACGACCATCAGGGGCAGCTCCTGCATTGAACATCTGCCCCTGGTGGTCAATGTGCATCACAGCAACTGGTCCAATGGTCAACTGATCGAATGGTCAACCGGTCGCTTAGGGGTTTATATATATATACTAGGGGCCCAGTCCACAAAAATTTGTGTACCTGGGGAGGTTCCTCAGCCTGGCCTGTGCCCTCTCACAGTCTGGGACCCTTCAGGGGATGTCCACCTACTGGCATGCCTGGCCAGCCTGGGTGAGGGGCTGATGGCTGTTTGCAGGCTGGCCTCTTCCCCTTCAGGGTTTGGGCCTCTACTGGTGTGCCCGGCCAGCCTGGGTGAGGGGCTGAGGGTTATTTGCAGGATGGCCACAGCTCTAATTGACCCAAGGTCCCAGTGAGGCTGGCTGGAAGCAGGTTTCTGGAGTTTATTTATTTTCTGTAATTGAAACTTTGTTGCCTTGAGTGGAGGCCACAGCCTGCCTAGTTAGGCAATGAAGCCTCCTGTTTGCTTCAGCTCCATGGCTTCTATAATTGAAACTTTATTGCCTTGAGCGGAGGCCACAGCCAGCCTAGGCAGCCAGTTTCCTCCATCTCCTGTTTGCTCTAGCTCCGTGGCTGCCGGCTGCCATCTTGGCTGGGTTAATTTGCATGTTATTGCTCTGATTGACTGGTGGGCATGGCTTGGCTGGTGGGCGTGGCTTAGGTGTGATGGAGTGAGGGTTAATTTGCATATTACTCTTTTATGACATCTATCTTAGATAGATGTCACTCCAATAAATTTAATAAGAATATATAAAAGCATGCTTCTGATCTGTACCCCACCTCCACACTGGGTACATAAGCATTTAACCAGAAAGAAAATTATATGATTCTAAAATAATTTACCTCTCTCAGGGTTGACATTACTAAGAAATCGGTAATGACAAATGTTTGGTAAGAAGAATTTCTTGACCTTTAACTTCTTCTTAGCACAATTGTGGTTTATGTGAAGTGTTACATGTGATTATTTTTAGTTCCATGAAGCCAGTGTTTTGGAAGGAGCCTGCAGGTCCCTGGGAAAATTTATAAGGGAAGTAAGACCTTCCTTGGAAAGCTTCCCATACAAGAAGCATCTCTGTTCTTCTTTCTGCTTCTTTTCTGTCTCATCTGCTCTCATTCAAGGCACAAGTCTTCCTGAAAAGCCACTGCTGCTCTCCTGCTAACCTCCTTAGGAGTTAAAGTATTATCTTGTCCATGAAAGTATCAGCTACGTTTAATAAAGACCACTAAAAATATAATTATCAAGGTAGTTGAGTAAGTTTGGGAGAACTCCACAGACTGGAAGTAAGAGACGCTGGAGGTTGATAGATATTTCTTCAAGGTGTTGTGAGCTGCAGCAGCTCAGGGTCTTTGCCAACAAAAGTTACCCCACTGTCCTCAAACTGCCTCAGACCTCCCCATCCTACTACTTCAAGAGAGCAAGGAAATAATAAAATAGAAGGCCATGTTAGAGGGGTTCCTAAAGCCTTCTCTTCCTCACAAAGAGCTGTTTTATGCTGAAGCTCTTGTTCAATAACAGACTATAAATGTGATAGTATTAAAATTGATTTATTCATCATTAACTCTCTCCACATGACTTTTATCATTCTCTTTTCAAAATAACATCTGTAAAGTGAATGATATGCTATAGGGATATTAAAATTGTTAAATTCATGGAACGATGAAACTCATCAGAGGTACTTCTAGAATATATAATCATACATATTAAATGTAGGGATTGCATATGTAAAAGAAAGAGACTTCTAAATATCTTATCTTTCTAGATACTTAGAAGTGTAAAATTCCAGTGCCAAAAATGCAGTAATCATAGGTTTCCCACAAGATTGATTGAAAACATTTTATTTTAGTTGATTTATCATTTGTGAATCTACAGGGGAAAAAATGTTCTATTTAAAAATCTTCTTTAAGGTACCGTGATACAAAAACCACAGACAATTTTTGGCACTGTATTTATGACACATATTTTCACAATTAGTAATCTTTCTCTACTTGAATGTTTATGTAAAAACGTTATCTCTAATCATTACCAACACATCTTTCAAGCAGATTTCTTTAACTCAACAAGAGTCAATGCTTTTTTTTTTACTTAATTACTTCTTTGATGATTGTGAAATACTTTTAAAGACTCCAATACTAAATGTAAATTTTAATATTTGATATACATTTCATGTGTGGAAGGTATGTTCAAGATGCCAAAAGTAGGACATGTTGATGAATTTCACTTCATCAAAATTCCAAACACAGAAACTGACTTTTGAGATGCTAAAAGATAATGTTAATCAGATTCTGTTTACCTAATTATTAATTCTATTTTCCAAGAAGCTATATTCAATGATATTGGTTTGATGCCTAATATACTTCCATTATAATGAAGACATTTATTGTAGAACAGTCAGGAGAACTGTCACCTGACATCTAGAACACTACTCTTATTCAAAAAGGAACATGCTTGTGATTTTTATTAGCAAAAAATGTTTAAGTAACTAAAAGTGCCTTTTATTTGGGAAAATGGGCAGGAAGCAGCTCTGTCATGTCTTTCTTGGCCGTCTTAATGCTTGTGGCTGTGCTGAGCAGTAATAACTACAATTTCACCAATGACCCCTAGCCATTCCAGCCAGATTCTCTAGATGTCTGAAGAGAAAGATAGTGCCTGGGAGTCAGACGATCCCATTTTTTTCCCACAACAAATATATATGCAAGAAAATGGAAAAGTGACAATAAAACAGAAATCAAAGATTGAGAGTCCCCTTCACGGTTGGCTGAAAGGAATGGTGAAGTAAATTGTTAACGTGTACATGCTGCATATGAAACTTTAAAATAACATAAAATTAACCTGAGATTATATCATGGCTCCTAACTTGCTTGAAAACTTTCTGCAACTCTCTCTATATTGCCTGTACAGCCCTTGAAAGTGATCAGAATACTGTTTTGAAAAGACAATAATATGAGAGGTACAGGCCCTGGATTTTGAAGAAAAGAAAAAGTACAACACACTATTAAAATGAAGGCTGTATAGAAGACTTACGCAGAAAAACGGGGGCGGGGGGGACACTAATGGGAAACACAGATTTGTGAAATTCTATCAGCATGCAAGCAAGGAGATGTAAGTAGTGAGGAAGAATTTAATAGAATGCATAGAGAGAACCAAAGAATCAGATTGCTCCAAAAAAATCTAATCTAATAAAAGAGTAATATGCAAATTAACCATCACTCTGCGACACATAAGCCATGCCCACCAGCCAAGCCACGCCCACCAGCCAATCAGAATTGCTGTATGCAAATTAACCCAGCCAAGATGATGGCCGGCAGCCATGGAGCTAGAGCAAATAGGAGGCTTCTGTTGCACCAGTGATGGAGTTGAAACTGTCTGCCTAGTGGCTCAAGGCAACAATGTTTCAATTATAGAAGACATGGAGCTGAAGCAAACAGGAGTCTTCGTTGCCTGCATAGACCTCCGGTCAAGGCAACAAAGTTTCAATTATAGAAGATAAATAAACCCCAGAAACCTGATTCCAGCCAGCCTCGCTAGGACGTTGGGTCAATGGGAGCTGTGGGCAGCCTGAAAACGGCCCTCAGCCCCTCACCCAGGCTGGCCAGGCACGCCAGCAGGTGGACATCCCCCAAGGGGTCCCAGACTGCGAGAAGGCACAGGCTGGGCTGAGAGACCCCTCCCCTCGGGTGTACAAATTTTTGTGCACTGGGCCCCTAGTAAATAAATAAAAACAATTGCCATAGAATCAACAATTATACAAAACTCATCTGAAATGAGCACAGAGCTAAGCAGGACGAGCTGAAAGACCTTGCATTGTCCTAGCAAAGTCCATAAAAGAGGCCCATACTTCAGAAGATCCTGAGGTTTATTGTCTGTTTAAATTAGCCAGTCTTATATTCGGGCATCATACATATTTTTATTCTAGTTTTATTATTATCTTGTGGTAAGAGGATCTTTGCATGAGTATTCCCTTAACTCCATGGCCTGTGCTTTTAGTCATATTATACAATCTTCATCTTGTTGTACAACTGTTGCCATTACGAGCACACTCACATGGATGAAGTTCTTTGCCCAAGGATGTGAACAGCTGATTTCCTAATCTATTTTTACTGTTATCACTTCTGACTGTAACTAATAACAATATTTTTTAAACAAGTTTTCAAATTAGGTTAGTACCATAGTAACCCACTAGACATTACCAATTCTGTATCAGCCAGGAGAGAATCCACTACACCCTAATAATAACTAAGTGACTCAAAACAACAGAGTTGCATTTCTTAAGTGAGGCACACTGCTCTTTCACATCGGTCCAGCCCCAGCACCCAGACCAATAGGGTGGACACTCTCTAGAATTGGCAGGTTGGTGTATAGCGATACTTAAAGCTTCCACTCAGACGTGATGCACGTCACTTCCACTCAACATTTCACTGACCAGTGCAAATCAGGGAGCCACACGCAGATTCAGGGGAGCAAAGAATTGTAATCCTTCCATATGCCCGGAAAGAGAACTGGAAATATTTGACAATAAAACTAATGGCTGCCACATGTTCCCAGCTGAATTGCAGCAGTTAAATTCCCTGATGCTCCTGAAGTTGGTATGCCGATAATAACAATAAAGCAAAATAAAACAAAGGACTAAGGGATCCAGGCACTTGAAATTAGGGATGTCAGATTCCCTTTCCAAAGCACCTCCTCTTAACCTGCTGTTAACCAAAGTGATGATGGCTCTTGTTAAAAATCACAGCCAACTGGAACATAGATTGGGCGAGATTCTGTGGGGAATATTGCAGTGCAAATTTGGAAGAAATGTGAACAGCCTTGCTACCTCAGACCATAATATCTTATTCATACACTGGAGCTAAATCCCTTACGCAGAAATAAAGGAGAAATAACACTCAGGATTGGAATATTTGCGGGGAGGGGTGTGTGTGAGGGTGTGACCCTGTTTAAAAAGCATGAGTCAATAATATTTCTGGGGTTAATTACAAACAACAGAATCAAATATAATAGTTGGGAAGCAAACATGACCAAACCTGGTTAACAGAGATTAATCATTGCCTGGCCACTAAAAACAAAACAAAATCCTAAGGCTCGAAAAAAAGAAGATGGTGGCTCAGGTGGCAAAAGCCCCTCTCAGGGGTGGGACTCAGGATACCGAATGAGAGAAATCCGCTCGGTAAGAAGAACCTTGCCAACAAGATTGGCTAACCAAGATTCACTCCACAGTTTCAACAAATGTCTGCTCAGTTACCAGTATATATTTAAATGAATTAAAGAGCTAAAGTAATGTTTTAAAATAAGAATTTCTTAAAAACAGAAAAATCTATTGGTCAGTGTTTATTTGATTTTGGAGGGACAAGAACCTTAAGGGGAGGGGGGGACAGAAAAAAAACCAATGGGTTATATAGTATATTAAAATACCAGTATGTTTGGCTACAAAAAAAAATGAGGGAGATAATAAAATTTAAATTAAACAGAAGAAAAACGTAGGGGAATTCCAACATTATAGCACAGAATCTGTGTCACTGACATATGAAAAGTTTTTGCAGTTGAATCAGATGTCATAAATATCTCTACAGCAAAAATGGCGGGGGTGGGAGAGTGCAGGCAGAACACTTGCATTGGGGGGAGGGGGGTCACTCCAAAAGTCCATAAATATGAGCGCTTTTGCCCACGTAGGTACTTTGTCGTTGCTCGAGCTTCTTGCTCTGTTGGTTTCTAATTATTGAGTTACTCAGGGGCATTACCCTTGGCCTCTTTTTTTAACTCAGTAAGTGCTCCCTAGGTGACCTCGCCCAATTCTAAGGCTTTAATCCCCAATCTGTCATCTGTCGCTGAATTCATATCTGATTTCTGCACCCAAACCTCAGATATTTACATCTAACTGCTGATTTTAAATCACCACAAGTATCCAAAGGTACACTAACCTTCACAAGATCAAGCAGAAGCCTAAGTGTCTCTCCCCACTTCATACACCTCATCCTTCCCTAGTTTCCTCCCTCTCGGTGCATTTCACCACTGCCCCTGCCAAGTCAATATCTATTTATCAGCATGCATCCACTTTCTCTCAAATCTCATAGCTTGTATTCTATACATTTTTATATTATTCCTCCAAAATCTATCCCAAATCTTTCAGGTCTTTTGCATTGCACTGTTACCAACCAAGTTCAAGCCACCATCACCTCTGGCTTAGATTCTCCCAGCGGCTCTCCCTCCTTGCAATAAAACAATAGGAGTGCCCAGTTATAAAAAGTATGTCAGATTATTTCATTCTCTCTTTAACATCTCCCTAGGATTTCCCATCACACTTCTGTATAAAAACTTAGCTCCTTATCTTAACTTAGAAAACCCACATGCTATGAACAGTTTCTTTTTTCTCTAATTTCATGTCATATAAATTTTATTTCCTCCATTATTCTCAGACAGTGAACTTGGAATCTCTTGAAGGCACCCATTATATTGCTGCCTGGAGGCAATAATGAAGTAAATACTGACAATGTTTGTAAACAGCATTGAAAAGTTTTAAACATTTTTATTTTATAATTTCTTTTCTAGGAATATCTGCTTTGAAAGAAAGTATAAACAGATTTACTAGTGTATGTTATGTAAGTGCTAAATGTAGCATTTTAATTATGTTGATAGAAAAGAAATAAACCGAATATTCAATAGCTGATGAAGTCAATAAATTATAGCACTTTTAACTTTTGAAAGTGCACATGAAGCTATTGAAAGTGAATGCAAAGTTGAGAGAAAGGAACACGTGTAAATAGTAAGTCATTGGGCAGCAGTGTTCCTTGTTGGAAATACAGAGCCCACTTAGAGTATTTTAATCAGAAAAAAAGTGTAAACTGAAAAATGCTTTGGAGCCCCCAGAGTGTTAGAAGGCTAGAAAGCAAAATCCTAAAGCTAAATAGCCAACCCATTGCCTAACCATATCATTTGGGCCATTTTAGTGAAAACACTAGGACCTCTTCCTCAGCGTAAGATGCTCAGAACTGAACACCCACCACTGTCATGTCCAAGGACCGTTACTTCCACACTTTGCTGATCAGAATATGACTACTGCACAGGTGACCACCTCCTTACTTCTCGCTTCTAAATACAAATCTCACGCTGGGGATTCTACTTGGTAGAACCTGGCAGACATGGCTCTACTTTAGCTGCAAAGCAAACTGGAGATATGAACTTTATAGCTTCTACCTTGGAAAGGCAGGACTCATGTGGGGAATTAGGACATAGGAAATATATCCAAAGATGCTGAGAGACCACAGATGAAACTATTCTTAACACTGTATATACAGAATTAGTGTCAATATAGAATACCTACATAGAAAAATCAGAGGGAAAATAAAGGAAAAGCACCCTATCTAATAAAGAGGGAATATGCTAATTGACTGCCTTGCCCTCAAAGATGGCAGTGCCCACAGCCACAAGATGGCGTCACCCATCCTCTCAGCCCCGCCAGAGTGGCAGGCATGCGGCAAGGCTGGGTTCCCCCCAGGAGGGCTGGGCTGCTCCAAGTGCCTGCCTCCAGAGTCCCCAATCCCCTAAGCCCCCCAGCCACCCAGGGCGAGCCCGAGGAACAGGCAAGACTCAAATGTCGACTGCCCAGCTGCCCAGGGCCAACCCAAGATGCATATAACCAGAGCTGGCCAAGGCTTGCACTACCAACAGTGGCAATAGCAGAGGTGTGATCACGAGATCACCTCCCACCTCTGAGGGCTCCAGGACCGTGAGAGGGGGCAGGCCGGGCTGAGCGACCCCCATCCAGTGCATGAATTTTCATGCACTGGACCCCTAGTCTGTGTGTATATATACACACTAGAGGCCTGGTTTGTGTGTATATATAGTATATATATATATATATATACAATCTAATTTAATAAAAGAGTGATATGCAAATTGACCCTCACTCCATTACACCTAAGCCATGCCCACCAGCCAAGCCACACCCACCAGTCAATCAGAGTGACTATATGCAAATTAACCCAGCCAAGATGGTGGCTGGCAGCCACAGAGCTAGACCAAACAGGAGGCTTCATTACCCTGGCAATGGAGAAAGCTGCCTGCCTAGGTAGGCTATAGCCTCCACTCAAGGCAACAAAGTTTCAATTATAGAAGATAAATAAACCCCAGATACTTGCTTCCAGCCAGCCTCACTGGGAGCTTGGATCACTGGAGGCTGTGGCCATCCTGCAAACAGCCATCAGCCCCTCACCCAGGCTGGCCAGGAACCTCAGCGGGACCTCCACCTGATCTGGGACTCCCTTCAGGGCAAACCAGCTGGCTCCCACCCATGTACCAGGCCTCTATCCTATATAATAAAAGGGTAATATGCAAATTGACTCTAACAGCAGAACCATTGGGAATAACTAGTCACTATGACATACACTGACCACCAGGGTGCAGATGCTTAATACAGGAGCTGCCTCTGGTGGTCAGCGCACTCCCACAGGGGGAGCTCTGCTCAGCCACAAGCCAAGCTGACAGCTGCCAGTACAGTGGTGGTGGTGGGAGCCTCTCCCACCTGTTCAGCAGCACTAAGGATGTCCAATTGCAGTTTAGGCCTGCTCCCTGCTGGCAAGTAGACACGCCCTGAGGGCTCCTAGGCTGCCAGAGGAATGTCTGACTGCCAGCTTAGGCCCAATCCCCTGGGGAGCAGGCCTAAGCCAGCAGGTGGACATCCCCCGAGGAGTCCCAGACTGCAAGAGGGCACAGGCCAGGCTGAGGGACCCCCCTGAGTGCACAAATTTTTGTGCACCAGGCATCTAGTTTTAAAATATTTATACAATAACTTAATTTAAAAAGACAACTAATCCCACAAGTATATAAAATGTTCCTTATATCTGTGAGAAGAAAAATGGAACACTCCCTATAGAACTAGGCAGAAAAAAAACACAAAAATCTACAAAATAAGAAATATGCAAATAGCTAATTACCTTGAAAAATTCTAAATATTCCTAAAGTAAAATAAGTGCAAATTAAAATGATTTCCCTTGACCCAACAGTTGAGCTTCTGAGCAACACAAAATAAATTCAACGCAAGTCAACACCTGAAGGTAGCTTTCAAAGAACGCATGCAATCTATCCAACCAAGTGCCTGTCTCAAAGCTGTTACAAAGAAGTGCTAACATTTCCCAGAAGAAATGAAGAATCACTGCCCCTGACTGTTGTAAAAGTAAATGTTGTTCCATTAGCTCTCCCCAAACATTCTTAGAAAGATTTGGTTGGTTTTTGGTTATTCAATTAGCTTTCTCCGAAATTACATGTCATGCAAACATTTTCATTTTGTTATAACGTTAAAGAAGAATGCATAAACACGTCTGGACTAAGAATGGTTAAGTTTTATAAACTAACAACAGCCTGTTGTTTGGACAGATGAAGGATAACCTAATGAAGAATATGGATCATGTGGTTAAAATACAAAGAAAAACTTGGCAAGGACTGGCTTTGGTACTTGACTTCTCACTGTGCACTAGCAACTCATAATTGTTATCAGATCCTGTTTTATGTTGAGTGGATATGGTCCAGAACTGTGAAAATATCTTCTCTGATAGGAATGTGAGGGCAATCTGACTCCCTCTGTCACCTGGTTGACCGCCTTGGGTAATCTAGCTTGTTAGACAGGTGACCCTCTTCCTTCTCTGGATCTCAGGAGTGTATGCTTGGTCACAAAACAAAAGAACTTGCCTAAATGTAGAGCAAAAGAGTAGCCACAACCTCTCCCAGCCCCCATACTTCTCCTAGTTTAATAAATATCACTTAACCATGAATCCTAAGCCTGTGTCTTTGTGAAAACATCTGCTGAGATAGTCAAGTAGTCATAATTTATGAATCATCTTATATTGAGACAAAAGTTCAAGGAATATAGTACCAAGATTTTTATTTGAACTTTTGTTTAATACTGTTTCTGTCATTTTTATGGAATACACTTTAATTTTATTGCTTGATTATCCAGTAAAATTGGGGTTTTTATATATACTATACCCTGGGCTATAGTTTTCTACAGTGGAGTGAATTTATATTGAATGCTCTTATGTGGGATGAACATAGCAATTACAATTATCTAGTGCCCTCAAAATTATTAATCTTTGCCTCTGCTTTCTTTCCCTGGCTCTCAACTACTGTGAAACAAATACACTCCCTTAGGTGCCATACACCAAATTCAGAATAATTATTTGCCTTCTCATTCTGCCAAACTTCTCTTTCCTGGGTTCTCTCTCTCAGGTAATCCACACAATAGCTTTAAGTAAATGCCATGATTAATAGCATTTTCTAATTGGTCACCAAGGTTTATTCGTTCTATTATCCCCAATTTTTTTCCATCTTTCATCTACTGCCTCTGCAGAAACCTAATTTCAGACCCTCAAAACTCATCAGTTAGGCTAGGACAATGAATCTTTACAAAATGTACTTGTAATTAGAAGAACCAGAATTTGAGACAAAGACTTTTAAAACTTGGGCTCTTAAGGCCTATTGAAAAGAGAAGTAGGATCTATATAATAAAGGTCAAGAATTTTGAATTTTAGTACATACACAATAGAAGTGATGTTACCAAAGTAGTTTTTTGTTTTACCAAATTAGTTTTAAAAGATTAACCTAGAATTATTACACAGAATATATTGGTATAAAAGTATGCCACAGTCAGGAAAAGGAAGAGTAAGTTATAGTAATTAGCGCATGATATGATTACTGTCTAGTTATAATAGTTTTCATGGGGAAATTTAGGGAAAAGGGTAAATCAGGGAGTAGATTACCTGACAAAGTTGAAAGATAAGCTAACACATTATATTAGTTCCCTAATTGTTCTGTATATTGTTCAAATATCAATATACAATAAAATACTTCACTTTTTCTTCCTAGATATATAGTACCTGCTGATTAAATAGCCACATGTGTAGTTAATGACATTGCCCAATTACAGGCTTAAATTAAATATCACATCAAAAGCAAACCATTTGTGATATTTAAAGGTTTAGCTTTATGTTTGAAAAACACACCAATGCTTTGGGTTCTATAAAGCTCTTCAAACACATCCCTTCCACATTTATCATTTTGTTCAGCAGAGTTTTGTTTGGAAAATGTCTGTGATAGCCAAAAACAAAGCTCCAGATGGAGGAGGTGAAAATAGACATATGTTCCAGCTGTTTTTAATCACTCTTTTTTCTGGCTGTGGTTAAAATGAAAACACACCCTTCAAAAGACAGAATCGTCACCCTTCAAATGTGCGGGTTCATACAGTGGCCACTCACAAAATGTCTCTTCTTTTAAGAGTTGCATGTGTGCATGTACATGCTTGTGAGTATATGTGCAGGCATCTCTGAGTGTACATGCATGGGTGAGTTGTCTGTGCATGAACAAATTCCCCTAGTAGAACTTCTATACGTCTGAATGACTGCTTACATGTATTTCCAACTCCCTACTAGACATGTGTTACATAAAATGCTAAATTCAAAAAATTCCTCTGGGCATTATTATGTTGAGGAACCTGAAGCAGGTGGATCTTACTTAGTTTCAGCAGATTTATAGTGCCTTTGAGTGCTCAAAAGGAGCACTTCTTTATAAAAAGTTTTTATTAATTTCAGAGAGAGGGAGAAAGAGAAACATCAATGATGAGAGAGAATAATTGATCGGCTGCCTCCCAGGCACCCCTACTGGGGATTGAGACCACAATCCGGTCATATACCCTGATTGGGTATCAAACCGTAATCTCCTGGTTCATAGGTCGACTCTCAACCACTGAACCACACTGACCATACAAGAGAAGCAACCTCCTCCTTCACCTCCTAAAATCCCTGGACCACCCATGATGATCATAGGTTGCCCTAGGACTCCTCCCCCGAATCCCATGCACCATTAGAGTAGCAATTGATGACTGTCTACAGGGCTCTTCTGGAAACAAGTCCCCACAGGTAGGTCCTGAGCCTTGACACTCCACACCTTTCTTGGGGCACAGGCTGCACTACACAAGCTCAGCCTTACCCATCAGGATCTCCTTCCTAAGACAGAAATGTCACCTACAGGGCAGAGCTCCGATTGGGCCCTCTGCAGTATCCCACCCACAGGAGAGGGTGCCTTCTTCTGTCCTCAACGTGTTGCCAGTTAACAAGGTGCAGAAGAGGTCACACCTCATGGCTACTAGAGAGACCACTGGGATCAAATGAGTGAACAGCATCAAAACTACCCAGGATGGAGCCTCCTAGAGAGCTGCTGCTTTTCAATCCCTGATCCAGATGTCCTTCAGAAAGGATGGGCTACAAGGGTCAGCAACACCAGCTGAGCTTGAGGTAGGCGTCTTACCCTGGCCAACAATCGGCTCCATCTATGCATTTGTACAGACTTTTGGGCCATTGCCAATGAAAGCAGCCACGGTCCACTCCTGACAATGGTAGGGACAGCAATTATTTACCCAAGGTTTCCCAACTTGAAAAAATAACCATGGGAACTTCTTGTCTCACAAATACCCAAACTATACATGAAGATTACGTATGAAAGCCAAAATCCAGACCGGCCTCACTTGATACACTTTGGAGCTGCAGACATCAAGAGTGACCAACTCATTTCTAAAATACACAAAGCTGAGCCCCTAAACAAGGTGTTCAATAGAACTTTAACCCCCTTACCAGTGAGGCTACAGGCTTCATCAAGCAGCTTTCTGCCACACATAAGCAAGTGAAAATTTAAATGAAACACGCATGGCTTAGTTCCATCATTAATCAAACATCAGGGGAATTCTTATAAAGAGCCTGATTCCATCTTTGATGTTTGATAATCAAAAACTTTGAAGCCTTACCCTTTTGCCCCAGGTTTGGACTGGTTTGATAAGAAAATCCAGATACTCCCTTTTTTGGTACTGGCAGGAATTTCCAACCACACGATGATCTCCAGCCCATAGGTAAAAATCTTCACCTTAGTCCCACTCCCTAATCACAGTAAAAGCCAAGACAGTCTCCTTTCCTCTCTCTCAAGTCACTGCCCTATCTCCCCAGAAGCCCTCATTAGGTGACTGATAAACTTTTTCAGACATTGAGTGGGGTAATCAGTCTTGACATCCAAAGCAAATTTTGGGTGTGATGACCACAACCTATTTTCTCCTAAACCTCAATTCAGATCTCAACAGTGATATCATCAAAACTTGGCTTTAGGATTATTTAAGCTACCCTCAGAGAATTTTGCAATTTTCACTATAATTTGAGTCTACTGCAAATTGGAAATGTTCTGAAATCTCTGTTGCAAAAGGGATGATTAATTACTTGTGAATGTATTTTTCATCTGTCAATTCCAGAAAAAAAATGAGGGAGAGCCCATTCTCAAGTAGACCCACAATTCCCATTTCTTTGCAACCTGTTTAGCTATGTTGCTACAGAGACAACTAAATTACTATATTAGGCTTCATCATGAATTAAACTAACATGTTTAAAATTGGAGGTATTCTGAGCTGGGTGTCCCAAACAGTCATAAACAGTTCTGAGATTGGAATCTGAATGACTCAGATGTTCAGGACTGAACTTTCTTTTCTCTCAATCTGGCACAACACTTACATCTTCTCAAGGATTTCACTATCCTTGTGTTTGTTAAATGCATAGATTTGTTTTTTGGTGCATAATTTTACTCTGTTTTTTGGTTTAAAAAAATTTAGATGACTAAACATAAACTAAATAGATGCATTTTATGTAATTCATATACTACAATTATGTAAATTAAATATTTGCATAATTTGGTACCAAGTTGCCAGATACATTTCTAGTGCATTGGAGAAATATGTGGTTTCTTAGCATCTAATCTGATGGGCTTTCCTTCCCAGCTGCGCTGGAATCCCTTGGGTGCAACTATAAAAATTTGGGAGAAAGAATATTCATTCCTTTTAAATGTATTCAGAGGCAATAAAAATTATTTTCAAACATCAAGAATTTTTACACCATTTAAAAATTGCAAAAAGTCATAAATTATCTTTAAAATTAACAATTGAGATAAAAAATTTCCATCTAAAAATGTGGATTCCAGAGAATTATTTTCATATTCATTCTTTTAAATGAATACTGTAGTGATTGGCTGCATACTTCCTGGAAAGATGTCTTATCAAAAAGCTTTTCACTGCCCAGCCAGCATGGCTCAGTGGTTGAGCATTGACCTATGAACCAGAAGGTCACCATTCCATTCCTGGTTAGGGCATGTGCCCAGGTTGAGGCCCAATCCCTAGTAGGGGACATGCAGGAGGCAGCCGATAATGATTCTCATCGTTGATGTTTCTCTCTCTCTCTCCTTCTTCCTTCCACTCTGAAATCAATAAAAATATATCTTTCAAAGTTTTCACTAATTTCTACTATGAGAAATTATGTGTATACATGCAGAAGTGAATCCAAACCAGGTAAGAGAGAAAATTTACAGAAAACAGCTATACAAAGGCAAAACATTGACCAAAAAAAAAAAAAAAAAAAAAAACCAACATGCTAGCAGACTGTTTTCTTCTTTTGGTGCAAAAGACATTAAATCTCATAGTTTAGATGCAATTATTTTTTCATCCATGAAAGTTTCGTATGAGGCACTGCACTAAAATAGAGACAAAAAGTTCATTTGAGGTTGCCAGGGCCTGGGAAGGAGGGGCAAATGGGGAGTTATTGCTTAATGAATTGAGTTTATCTCTGAGGTAATGAAAAATTTTGGAAATACAGTTGCACAACACTGTAAATGCAATTAGTGTCGCTAAATAGTACAATTAGCAATAGTAAAAATGGCAAACTTTATATCACATCCTTTTTATCACAAGAAAAAGCCCTAGCCAGTTTGGCTCAGTGGATAGAGAGTCAGCCTGTGGACTGAAGGGTACCGGATTCAATTCCAGTCAAGGATGTACCTTGGTTGCGGGCACATCCCCATTAGGGGGTGTGCAGGAGGCAGCTGATCGATGTTTCTAATTCTCTATCTCTCTCCCTTCCTCTCTGTAAACAAATCAATGAAATACATTTTAAAAAATAAATAAAATTAAAAAAAAGAAAAGAAAAGGTAACAAAGAAAGCACACAGTGAATTATTTTTAGTGTTTGTATTTGCATAAAGAAACACTGGAAAACACAAGAAACTAATATAAGTGACTTCCTGTAAGTAACATGAATAGTCAGCCATATACACTAATAAGTTTGAACTAGTTATAATACAAAAAAACCCTGTCCTTGTGGTAAGTGGCCACTCCTCAATTTCCTGAATTTTCCCTACCTCTGCTTTTATCCCAGGATACCAGACTCCCCCAAGTTCTAGCAAGTGAAGTACTAACGTGGAAGAGTAGGGGTAAGGTAGGCTAGCTTAGAATGAAGTGGGATGGTAACAGAGTGGAAGGGCAACTTTACATACTAAACCTTTAATATCCTTTTGACTTTTGAGCCATCTATATTAATAAAAGTATAATATGCTAATTAGATCGGACAGCAGAACGACCTTCCGAACAACTTTCCGGACAAAGCTGGGGCTGCAAGGGCCAAGCTCCCTGCACGAATTTCATGCTTCAGGCCTCTAGTGTAAATATATTATTCATTTTATAGTAAAATTTAAAACTAAATAAGGAAGAGGATGGGGAGCAGTAAGAGAAAGGATAATTGAAAATGAGGAGGGGAAAAAGAGGAATCTCTCTGGTGGAAAAGGCAATGAAGAGCATTTTAACAAAATGAATGTGTGCTTGTAAACCACAAGGAGCTCAGGGAATTGCAAGACTTATAGACAGCTTTAATACAGAGGCGGAGAATAGAAGATGAGGTTATATAGGTAAATTTGGGCCAGATAGTAAAGAACCTCTTTGTGGCTTTAATCGATTTAAACTATTCCTATGGTACTGATTCATCATTTAGTGAGGGTTTTTTTCAACCATGGAAATTGAACAGATTTGTATATTAGAAAAATAATTCTGACAACTATATGGAGAATGCACTGAAGAGAGAAATAGGAGTGGAGGTGGTAATGAAATGGAAATAAGTCATGGTCAGAAAATATTGAAGAAAGAGCTGATGGTCTTTGCCAAAAGAATAGTTAACTTGGGGTTTGTTTTTAAAAATGAAGGAACAAAAGATGACTCTGACTTCTAGCTTAGTTGACTAAATGAGTACATTGTGACCTTTAATGGGGGAATTCTAAACGGCAATTATTCAGAATTTTGATTAGGTGAGATGCCAAAGATAAAGCATGACATAATGTGCTGTTCAAATAAAAAGTTACTATGCAAATGTAATTATTTGATTTCCATTTTACTTGACTGACTTCATACAAGGATTGAATACGCTAAGTTTTGTAGGACAAAGGACTTTTATATATAAGTGAAAATGTAAAATCAAAGAGTATTGGAATGTTATAAAGACTTTTATAACTGACTTTCACAAATTTCTTTTCGACTGTGATAGCTCAGTTGTTAGGCATGCGGAAAAATAGCCTCTCGGTATTGTTACAAATTATAGGACTTGTATTTTTTGTAGAAAATGAATTTCTCAGAAGGCCAGCTAACATTTTTTTCAATAAATGTATTTTCAAAAGGCCATGGTATTTTCAGGGATGATATTGTTTCATCAGAATGGAAATTAGAATGAATAAGAGACGTTTCATAAAATATGGCCCCCCAAATGGCTTTTTAGGTAATTTATTCAAGCATTTTTCCTTCAATTCTACATATACCTCCACCGTCCCCTCTCTTTTCCTCCACAGCTGAATTTCAAGAAGTAGTCTATATTCATATTTTTTCATGTCCTCACATTTGTTCCTCGATTCACTTTGTCTCTCTGGCCAATTTCTCTGAGTGAATGGCTGTTGCTAAGATCGGCAGAGCCCAAGGACACGGCTGAATACCTCACGTGAATTCTCTGCTGCATTTTCATGCTTAGGAAACCCATCCTTCTTGATGTTGTTCTCCCTGTGCTCTCTGTGACACCACAATCCTGGTTTCTTTCATCCTTTTATGATAATGTCTCCTAAACCTTTGGTGGCTTAGTCTTCTCTATTCAGCCTTTAATGGCTGAATTTCTCAGGAGTTAGTTATACCTCGTGTTTACTTCTCACCCTAGCCTCTTCCCGAAGAACTTACATCTATGACTTCAATTTCCAACTATGTGCCAAAGACCTGTGGCCCCTTCCCTTTATCTCAAATACATAGGCCAGGCTGCAAGCACAAACAACCCAATGTATCTCAACCTCTCCAAGTGGATGTCTCAAATATATCTCAAACCAGTCATGTCCAAATAGTCACACTGCTAATCACTTCCACCCAACAGGATCCTCTTCTAATGTTTCTATACACAATTTAATGAAATTACTATTCATTTAGTACACAAGTCTGAAACTCAGTAACACTTTCAACATTGACCTTTCATTAGATCCCCATACCCTTTTCTTCAGCAAGGCTGTCAATTATGACTTCCTTAAGTATCTCTTACATTTCTGTACTGTCAAAACCCTAGTCCAAAACTTCCAGCATCTCTCTCCGGGATTGTTGTAAAAACTTTGTAAGGATTCCAACTACCATGTTGCCCTCTATAATCTGAAAAACATACTGGATCAAAAGTTCTTAGTCCTCAAATCTGTGAAGGAAGCATAGTCAATTTTTTAAGTTAGTTTCCAAAGTGCTTGTAGACATGATGACAATTATTCAAATACACAACAAAAACATCTATCCGCATTACACACTGTCATTAACAAACAGCATCTCCTGTTTGGTTAGAGTAAGTGGTTTGAGAGGCGGTAGAGCAAAACAGGGAATCACAAGCCCTATTTCCATTCCGCTATATCTTCTGCTCTGGATCTGACCTTTCAAAACCAGACTCTCTCTTCTGGCTTTTCTCATTCAGCCTTTTCCAGATTATTCTGGGGTCATCTGAAAGCCTGGGAAGGCCCCGATGCGCTTCTCCAATAAAGGTAAGAAAGTCTTTAGTATGAAGATGTTCATCTATTTTCTCTTGGAGGAGAAGTGACTCCAGTAAAGTCTTCTTTCGTTTCAGGAAGGCAGATTGAGCCAGTTCTGCTCTTTTTCTGTTACAATCAGGGCACCTGGAGGGAACGTGTTGCCTCACATTTGCCGCCTGTTTTAGTGTTGCCATCACGTTTTTTAAATGGATTCTATTCAAAAGCTCATCGGGAGCAGGACCGTTGATGGCATCTATCTCTGAAGGCTTTACATCCGATCTGAGCTGCAGCTTCTTATGTCTGCTGCTCTTCTTCCCTTTAGAGGTTGCTCTGCGGTGCATCAGGTTTATCTTAACGGTGCAAAAAGTCTGCAGGGCGTGCATTTGTTCATCAGACACCGGAGTGATTTCTGTTTGAGGCTGTGTGTCTGGTTGGTACCCTCCAGCCTTAGTTTCTTTGCCCTTGAGGTAGTTGATTCTTCTCCGACTAAACCTCTTTTCTGAAAGCTCAGATTGCTTATCTTGATATTCCAAGCGTGCAGTCGGCTTTCCACCCTCAGGTTTGCCTCCAGAGACCTGGGGCGAGAGCAGCCGCCCTCCAGGGGAACTGAATGAACATGAACTCTGTACCTCATCAGAGAAGGACTCCAAGGTCTCCTGAGAAAGGTCGTCCATGGCCCTGATGCGCGTTTGGGCCCATTCGCGTGGCTCCTCGGGTTCCTCAGCTTGTAGGCGGGTGGGCATCGCACTGCATCCCACTCGGTTCCTTATCGGCTTTGCTTCGGTCAAGATTGGCTCAGGAACTGGTCAGACCTGAGCCAGGGCGCACCGGACCCTTTTGGATTCCGCAGCTCAGCGCGGCTCCTCTTCCGGGCTGGCGGCGGGTGACGCCTTCTCGCTGCCTTGGCAACGCGGGGCGGTCATGCGCACTGGGTCCCGGCGGCGCGGCGCTCCTCCCCCTCCCGGGCCCCGCCGCACAGACTCCGCCCCTGCAGGTCGCGCAGGGGTTGCGCAGCGCCTTCTCCGCTGTCTCCACGGCTCCATTTAGCACAAAATCTAATAATCCTTGTTAGAAAGGGTGCAAACACCCTTTCCTCGGAGTCCAAGACGAGCACCTACGTGAGGCCAACAGGGAAAGGCAGTCTCCGACTAACCCGAGAAAGTAGCCCCCCCCCTAAAAAAAATGATTCCAATTATTAAAAATAAATAAATAAAAATCCCTGCTGAGCAGAACGCGCAGGCGGAAACACGGAAACACGTCTGCCCATCCTACAGCCAGAGATCACGCCTTGTAGACCGTGCCTTCGGGAGAATGGAAACACTGAGCCCATCCTGCAAACGCTGCGTGCTTCTCCCGCCTTGCTCCAGCCTCGTCTGGCACAACTCTGTGTCCCCAAGACTTTGCAGGGTTCCTCGGGTCGCAGGTTCTCAGGGCCCGTCCCCAAGGCACAGCAACGCCCTCCTCCCCTGTAAGTGATCAATGACAGGCTCCTCCGAGTCCCTGTGCCCTGGGAAGGGCTGCACACCCACCGCAGCTCCCCAACACTCCCAGCCTTTCACAGCTGGCACCACGTCTGAGCATTTGAGGGCTATTAGCAAACCGCGCCACTCAGGTAGAATCTCCAGGAGAGCAGACACCAAGGCAGTGTCGCCCGGCTCCCAGCAGGTGCCTCGCACAGAAGGTTTTCAACCAATAAATCTCTGTGGAGAGAAGGAGCTGAATGACTCCTTCGGAATGTTTCCTGCGGAAACAGAAGGCAGCATTCCCTCCCCGGCCCGGCGGCTCTGAGGGAGGAGGTAGGAGCAGCTCAAGGAACTTCAGTCTGTTCTTCTTCCCGAACCCTGAGAAATTCAGCTGTTACTCAGGGCGTATCCCTTTACAACACCTTTTAAAAGGCACAGAAGAGTGTTACCAACAGCTGTCAAAAATTGTAAATCGTTATCTGTGGAGACTGACTTTTTCTAAGTCTTAATAAATATCGGAGTCTAAGTCTTGGTCACTTATTTCAGAATTGCAAGAGAATGGCATCCTTGCTCCATTGTGTGTGTGTGTGTGTGTGTGTG
>PVJC01012847.1:0-38987 GCA_004026665.1 Murina feae
AGAGAGAGAGAAAGAGAGAGAGAAAGAAAGAAAGAAAAAGGTCCAAGCTGGAAATTCAAAGGTGAGTATTTAATAAGATTGCCTAAGAGAGCTTGTTTGTTAAGTAAATTATTTAGCATATAGTAGTTAAAATTCTCTGTGATTACAGTTCATAACATTTCTCTAATAACTTTGTTATTAGTTAGCATTACCTCATGTGGAACATAAATAACTTGAGATACAAATTTTCTGGGAGGAAAACACATTCGATAAACTATCGCTTTTATCAGAAATCAAAGGTTTCCTTTTCTCCCATACTTGAGCTAGCGAGGCAGATATTAGTACCTCCTGATGCAATTTGGAGCCTTCAGGAGGTTTTGTTTTTGCATAATTAGCTACGTTTTAATGCTACTGTAGAACACATTATCACCTTTACCAAGGAGAAAGCAAAAAAACAGAAAGGCAAACATAAAACAAGACAGTCAGTGAAATTGGAAAATCTCAGTTCAGTCTGCCTGTGGAGGGAATAACCAGTCCTTCCTCCTGTGTTTCCCTTTTATTCTCACACAACTACACTCACATGGAACATTCACTCCTAGTCACCACATGTGTGGAGGTTTTCCCCACATCAAGAAGCAGCACCCAATTACAATGGACTGGGAGCATCTCCCCCCCCCACCCCCCCATAGCACCGAGTAATGCTTGAGACGTGAGCTGGGTGTCCTACAATTTAATTCGCTTCTGGCACCATATGCCAGGTGATAGCATCATATTCCACAGGTTAAGGCTCAGTCCTACATGATTGCTCCCACCCCATTTCAGATGCCAGTCCCAAGTCCAAGTTGTTACCTATGCTTCTGATGTTATGGCTACAAACTGGAGGTTACAGTGACTTCCTCCAACTCGGAATGTCAGTCACACACCCAGATGGTTACTTTCACTTGACTGGCCAGCTATGAAACAGAGATTCCCACAGCTCCCTTTGGGTTCAATTAATTTGCTAGAGCAGTTCACAGATCTCAGAGAAACATGTTACTTACAAGATCCTATATTAATGTTAGTTACTGTTGTCAATCTCTTTCTATGCCTTATTTATAAATTGTTATCATAGCAATCTAATCTAATAAAAGAGTAATATGCAAATTGACCCTCATTCCATTAGACAGAAGACACACCCACCAGCCAGGCCATGCCCACCAGCCAATCAGAGTGACTATATGCAAATTAACTCAGCCAAGATGGCAGCCAGCAGCTACGGAGCTACAGCAAACAGGAGGCTTCTATTGCACCAGAAATGAAGGAAACTGCCTGCCTAGGCCTCTGCTCAAGGCAACAATGTTTCAATTATAGAAGCCACAGAGCTAAAGCAAACAGGAGACTTCATTGCCTACCTAGGCCTCCACTCAAGGCAACAAAGTTTCAATTATAGAAGATAAATAAACCCCAGAAATCTGATTCCAGCCAGCCTCATTGGAATGTTGGGTCAATGGGAGCTGTGGGCAGCCTGAAAATGGCTCTCATCCCGTCACCTAGGCTGGCCACAACCCCATGGGGTGAGGGTTCCCACTGGGGGGCTTGGCCAGCTTGCAATCAACCTTCAGCCCCTCATCCAGGCTGGCCAGGCATGCCAGCAGGTGGACATCCCCTGAGGGGTCCCAGACTGCAAGAGAGCACAGGCCGGGTTGAAGGACCCCCCGAGTGCACAAATTTTTATGCACCGGGCCCCTAGTATATGTATAAATAGCTATGGAGTGGAGCAGAGAAGCCAAGCCTTGCTGTGGTTGGATCAAAGGCCTGAGTCCCGGGTGCTGGAGGAAAACCGGCCCCGGCAGCCAGGGGAAGGAAGGCCTACTGTGTGCATCTTCATGCAATGGGCACCTAGTACTAATACTAATAAAAGTTATATGACTCTCAAAATATCTCATTGTATGGTATTCACTTTTTCATTTTAAGGAATCACTTCATGGCATCTCTTTGGCATATCTGAATTGCCACATCACTAATCTTGTGCTTTGGGGCCATTATTAAGTAAAATAAGTGTAACAAACACAAGCACTGCAACACAGCAACAGGCCATCTGATAATTGAGCCAGCTGCCAAGTGACTAACATGCACAGTGTAGAGACACTGGACAAAGAGATGATTTACATCCCAGGCAGGGCAGAGCAGAACACCTGAGATTTCATCACAATACTCACAAAACAGTGCACAATTTAAAACTTGTAAATTGTCTATTTCTGGAATTTTCCATTTAATATTTTCAAACCACAGTAGATTACAAGTAACTGAAACTAAAGAAAGTGACACTGCAGATGAGGGAGGATTACTGTGTATATTTTTTTATTATCATCACTATATTCACAATATCACAATCACCTTTAAGTAAAACAACCTCAGACCCACCTCTCCTTTGTTCCCAGGCTTAGGTGAATGGGCAGATAGTAATTACATAAACCATCTCTTCTGACAAGGTCTCAGTGCTTGGATGACCTTCGCGTTGCTAAGCAACTCCTTTTTCTCACCCCCATGTCTGTCCCACTCATCAGTGCTCATCAAACTCTGGCCAGTTCATCCCACACACGCCATAATAAAAACACAAAGTAACTCACGGAATTCCCACATTCCACAGGTTCTTTCATGCTTTAGGAATATTTCATTTTGCTCTCCTTTTTTCTTAAACTGTGTAGAAATAATCCTATAGTTGATATTGTTTTAACCTCTTACCTGTTTACCTTCCTTCAAGAAGTAACTTCTAGTCCTTTCCTAATGCTTAACATATCTTCTTAGAGTTTTTTTCATTCTTTCTCAAATTTTCAGATGAATCATCTGTCCCTTTGTAACAAAATGATAGTACAGCATATGTCATTTTACTGGTGAAAGGGTAATCTTTCACATAATAATCCTTAATTAAAAGCCCTGCCCTAAAAAGGAGTTAGTATATCATTTTGTTTTTACAACAACCAGAATAAATAAGTCTAAAATGGTCCTCCCAGGTACACTTTAACACCAAGAACAACAACAAAACAACTCTAGTGATGGGAACTCCAAATACTGTGGCAACCAGATGGGAGCTATTTTTGAACTGACAGGCCCCTCTCTGTGCCTCAAATTATACCACTGGTGCTACTCTTTTTATAAGTGGGCTCATCCCAGCTCAAAGGACTCCAATACCATTTCTTATTAATAGATCTGGAAGGAGGATTTGTGAGGAGGAATGTGTAAATTAGGGTAGGAAAAAATTTTCTCTCAAGTGTCAATGCCATGCAAAGTCAATTAAGGACACCTTGGACACGAAACCCAATTTTTGTTATGAAGATTTTTTTAAACTTTTATTTTTAAAATAAAACAATTTTTGAAGCTTTTGACAAATATTTGTCAATAATTTACAATCTGCTAGGCCCTAACGATAAAACAGTGAATATACGGACTTAATATGTGCCCTACGGTAGCTTAAACTCTCTCTATCAAGGAAAATAAGATATCAAACATGTCACAAAAATGCCATGTATAGAAATTCAGGACACTGAGGGAGTATATGACAAGGAAGCTGAAGATATAATTCTTAAGAAAAAAATAGATATAATTTCCTTTTAATTCTATTACAGTTTCCATAGTTTATCATTCCTCCCATAAAAACTGCCATGAGGAAATACATTTGAAAAAAGAGAACTTATCAAGGCCCTTTTCTGATTCTTGTCTGCATGTAACTCTACTCTCAATTTCTAAAAATGGTTAGAAGTTGGAAGGTAGTAACATGTATTATAACTACGACAGCTAAAGCCAATTTAAAATATAACTGTATAATGATCGAAATTCAAAAACAAAATAAGCAGAAGTCTTTTATCATTTTGGAAGATTAAGTGGATGTTTGTTCCCCAAAAACTATTTCTCAAGTACAAATAAGACCAGAAGTGATTACATCTCCTTTTAGCAATATGCTGGTAAACACATCTTAGGAAGAGAGAATCATATGATGTCTCTGAGGGGGGAAAAAGAAAGAAAATGTATCTGACAAGGTAACTAGGGTTCTTCTGTAACCTTCCAAGACCAAAGATTCCCAGGTATAAACCTTTCCTTCACAGAGCATGTGACTTATTGAACAGGAGGACTCAAAGACCTGTGTAGAGCCCTAATCTATTTGGCTAGATGGATAGAGCATTGGACTGTGGACTGAAGGATCCCGAGTTCAATTCTGGTCAGGGGCATGTACCTTGGTTGTGGGCACATCCCCAGTAGGAGGTGTGCAGGAGGCAGCTGATTGATGTTTCTCTCTCATCAGTGTTTCTAACTCTCTATACATCTCCCTTCCTCTCTGTAAAAAATCAGCAAAATTTATAAAAAATGACAAAATTTAAAAAAAAACCTGTGTAGAGTATGGTTTGACCAATATGTAAAGGAGAAGCCCACCTAAACTATATATACATATGCATAAATAATATAGGCTTTACAAGTTTATTTTTATATATATATGTGTATGTGTATATATATATATATATATATATATATATATATATATATACATAATCTAATAAAAGAGCAATAAGCAAATTGGTGTCACTCTGCTATACCTAAGCCACACCCACCAGCCAATCAGAGTGACTATATGCAAATTAACCCAGCCAAGATGGCAGCCAGCAGCTACTGAGCTGGAATAAGCAGGAGGCTTGCCCCAGCGATGGAGGAAGCTAAGGTTCCTGTCTGCCTATGCCTGCTGTGGCCTCTACTCAAGGAAACAAAGTTTCAATTATAGAAGCTAAACAAACCTTGGATACCTGTTTATAGCCTTGGGCTCAAGAAAGTGCTGAGAGCCTGGGTTGTCAGGGGCAACCCGACCTGAGCTTCGGTTAAAGCAACAAAGTTTCAATTATAGAAGATAAATAAATCCCAGACACCAGTTTCCACCCAGCCTCATGGCAAAAGCCATCATCCACTCACCCTGGCTGGCCAGGTACCCCAGCAGGACCCCCCTTCCTGAAGGGGATGTGGCTAGCCTGAAAACGGCCCTCAGCCTCTCACCCGGGCTGGCCAGGTACCCTAGCAGGACCCCCCCTCCCTAAGGAGCTGTGGCCAGCCTGCAAACAGCCATCAACCCCTCACCCAGGCTGGCCAGGCACCCCAGCGGGGACCCCCACCCTGAAGGGAGTGTGGCCAGCCTAAAAACGGCCCTCAAGCCCTCACCCAGGCTGGCAGGCACCCCAGTGGGAACCCCACCCTGATTCAGGACACCCTTCAGGGCAAACCAGCCGGCCCCCACCCATGCACCAGGCCTCTATCCTATATAATAAAAGGATAATATGCAAATTGACCCAACAGCAGCACCACTGGGAATGACACACACTGACCACCAAGGGGCAGACGCTCAATGCAGGAGCTGTCCCCTGGTGGTCAGTGCGCTCACACAGGGGGAGCTCTGCTCAACCACAAGCCAGGCTGTCAACACAGTGGTGGTGGCAGAAGACTCTCTCGCCTTCTCTGCAGCGTTAAGGATGTCTGACTGCAGCTTAGGCCTGCTCCCCACTGGCAAGTGGACATCCCCCGAGGGCTTCTGGGCTGCCAAAGGGAAGTCTGGCTGCCAGCTTAGGCCCGATTGCCCGGGAAGCGGGCCTAAGCCAGCAGGTGGACATCTCCAAGGGGTCCCAGATTGCTATAGGGCACAGATTATGCTGAGGGACATCCCCGAGTGCACTTGTGCACCAGGCATCTAGTTTTATTATGAAAGTCTTTTTTTTTCCTAAATGCCAATGGAAAAAAGATAGCTTTTGATAGCCAGAACTTTAAAGAATCAGTGAGGCAAAATATGCTTTAAGCTTGATTATTTTTAAATGTTGCTAAAAGTCATTTTCAGAGTTAACTTTAAAAAGGGAGTCACAAAATGGCATAAATATTTCACATTGAGATAAAAATAATGCTATGAACCTTAATTTTACATGAAATTATTCAGTTGAATAAAAATAATTATGTTTCATAGCAATATTACTAAGTAGAAAATAACACCACCATTAATAAAGATTAAAAAAAGACTAACTATTGCACATCAGTAGTAGTGAAGCAGCCTGCACAGAAATGAAACAGCAATCCTAGTAAAAGGACAGGAATATATCCCTAGTGCATTGAGTTACTTTACCTCAAAACTTTTAATTTATCCCCTTCTACAGAGAAGCTAGAAAAATATTAGGACATATTTTTTAAAAAATAACACATATTTTAAAAGCTCACAAATTGGTGCTCTGTTATGTTTTCTACGTGGTTGCTAGGACTGTACATTTTCATTCAGGATGGGATCTCATAGAAGCTCACTGTTAGCTTCTTAAAATATCTGGAGGCATTAAAAATGGAAACTCAGTGGTTGCCAGAAGTTGGGTGGAAGGAGGGACAAATAGTTGAAGCACAGAGAATTTGTTGAGCAGTGATAATATTGTATATGATACTATAATGGTAGACATATGTCATTATATATTTGTCTAAATCCTTACAATGTACAACACCAAGAGTGGATCCAGATGTAAACTATGGACTCTGGGTGATAAGGATGTGTCAGCATAGGTTCATCATTTGTAATAAATGTATCACTCTAGGGAGAGATGTTGATAATGCAAGACACTATTCATGTGTAGGGCAGGAAGTGTTTGGGGAAATCTCTATACCTTCACCTCAATTTTACTGTGAATTTAAAATTACTGTGAAAAAATTAAGTATTTTTTGAAAATAGAAATTCAACTTGGTAAAGTATACAGTTTTTTTAAGCTATATTTCAGTTGTAGGAAGGGCCTTCTGAATTCTCTACACACTATTTTGAGTACTCAATGAATAAGTAATACTCAAATAGTACACCCCACACACACACACACACATATATTAGGAATCACCCAAGTCTACTAAATAACTGTATTTACTCAACTTGATCCAAACGTAGTTTCTATTGACTCCAAACAACTTAATTAATTCAAATAGTAAAGAATCCCACTCTCAGGCCAAGTATAGTAAAGAAGTGTAGATTTTTAAAGTTTAGGTCACAAAACTAAATACAGGTTCTCCTGCTATCCAAAAGTATAGTGTTTCTATGAAAAACCTTTTGTAAACCAAGATGGTATACAGCAAAGAAGCAATTACCACCTATATATATAAAAGCCTAAGCAACCATTAGGACCTGACAACCGGACAACTGGCTGGTAGCTATGACATGCGCTGACCACCAGGGGGCGGATGCTCAATGCAGGAGATACCCTCTGGTGGTCAGTGCACTCCCACAGGCAACCTCCCATGGTCCCATGCCCCCCTCTGCCAGCTGACCCCAATAGACCATGATCAGGACTGGGCTAGATGACCCTGATGGCTCAAATGTCGGCCAGGCCAAGAGACCCCACCTATGCATGAATTTGTGCACTGGGTATTGAAAACAGGTGCTAACATAGTTCTTTCATTAAAAGTAAAGTGAATTGAGGGATGCCTGTACACATCTTGTTTTTTTAGAGTGCAACCCTCCAACCAGCCTTAGCAAAACTGTTTTTGGTGAAGGAAGTGCTATGTACAGAGTTATGACAGAATGAAATAGCATTATAGGCATGGAGAACTGGACCCCTACAAAGGAGAGCTAAGAGTCAGGGAGGGCAACGAAGATGCTACTTCAAAGAGTGGGGTTCAAATAAGAAAGCCTTATTCAAAATGAGAAGGTCACAGGTGTGAGAAACATTTCCAGTTTTTTTATATATAGTCAACAGAATTTTGACAGGATAATTTCCAACTTGTAGGAAAGATCAAACATTTGTAGTGCGAGGCATTGAGAGCAGAACTAACAGGGAAGAAGGAAACACCGAAGGCCATAAAAATGAGTTAAATCAGGTCCACAAATCAAAACACTGCTGTTTTTCAAAAGAAGATAAACCTGAGAAGTTGAACCAGGAATCACTTTCCATTTTTTCCCCCTGATAATATACTTCCTCTATCGTTTGATGTGATTAAATTCAACAAACTTTTCTCTATCCCTAAATGTACAAGGACTTGTGCTCTTGGTGGCATGGGAAGCAACATTGGAAGACTGAAGAATGAATTAAACATAATCAATTTGCTCATAGTATATAAGAGAGATAAATATATGCTTAACTAGTGAATTTAATTGTACTAAGTTCCATAATAGAGATATAAGGTAATAAACCATGAGGGAAAAATTAATTCTTAGCCATGTTTTAGAAAAATACATTAATTACAACTGCATTCTAAATACTTTGATTTGCATAAATGTTTGGCAAACTTATGGACTTATACCAGGACTAGGGGCCCGGTGCACAAAATTTGTGCACTCGGGAGGTGGGGGTCCCTCAGCCCGGTCTGTGCCCTCTTGCAGTCTGGGACACCTCGGCGGGGAGATGTCCACCTGCTGGCATGCCTGGCCAGCCTGGGTGAGGGACTGAGGGCCATTTTCAGGCTGCCTACAGCCCCTTCAGGGTTCGTGCACTAGGGGGGAGGGAGTGGGAGGGCTGGTGAGTGTTGGCCTGGATGTTTCCCACCGGAGGGCCCACGATCGCACACCCCTGGTGGGCCCACACCACTGAGGGGACACACCTGGCGCAGAGCTCGGTAGCAAGCCAGGGGTGGACGCTGGTGCAGGATCCCTCGGTGGGGCCCTGCTGCTCAGTGAACACACCCGGGGTGGAGCCGGGCAGCAGACTGGCATCGGATTCTCCGCACTGTGCAGCAGACACTCCTGCATGCCCTGTGGAGGCCCCTGGGGGTGGATGAAGGTAGCAGACCCAGGACAGATGTTCCTGGATGCCCCAAGGAGGCCCCCGGGGCGGAGCCAGGCAGCTGACCCAAGATGGCTGCTCCTGCAAGCCCCGTGGAGGACCCGCTCTCCCACTTGCCTGGTGGAGGCCCCCGGGGAGTGGAGCCAGGCAGTGGACCTGGGACAGGCACTCCTGGATGTCCCGAGGAGGCCCAGGCCAGACCACCCCCCCCCCCCGCGCACTGAGCTGACACACCTGGTACAGCTATGCTGGCTGTGGAGGCTCCCAGTGCAGAGCCGCCCTGCTAGCCTCCATCTTGGCTGGGTTAATTTGCATACAGCTGCTCTGATTGGCTGGTGGGCGTGGCTGTGAGCAGAGGCTCAGCCAGCCTAGGTAGGCAGTTGCAACAGAAGCCTCTGGTTTGCTCTAGCTCCCTGGCTGCTGTCCTCCATCTTGGCTGGGCTAATTTGCATACAGCCATTCTGATTGGCTGGTGGGCGTGGCTTAGGTGTCTCAGGTAACGGTCAATTTGCATATTACTCTTTTATTATATTAGATACCAGGATGACATTGGGACAATTTCTTAATCTCATGTGAATTCTCAATTCACTTACTCAGAAAGTCAAGGATTGTGTTAGCTCATTTTAGCTTACCCTTAATTCTAACAACTTTTCTACTTCTATTTAACTGTTATTGAAGGGGATACAGAGAATCTAGAATAGAGAACATTAACAGGGAAGACTTTCTAGAGGTTATTAGATTCTAAAGTTACTGACAATTCTTTCCATTACAAGCTGAGAAACAGTCATCTGAACTTTGAAAATTTTCAAAACTTTTCATGTTCCCAAATTATCTTCCTTTAAGCTCAAAAGAGATCCAACGCCAGGTGCTTGCACCAGCAAGAATCATCTAGTTGACATTTAGGGCAGGATTACTGAAGAACTATTGTGCATTTAGCAAGAAGGTTAATAGCAGCTGGACACATAGAGAAATGCTTCCTCTTTTTCATTTCTTCATTTACTCATAGAGTCTTCCTTCCAGTTTAAACTTTTGTGCTTTAATTTAGCCATATGTTGAAACAATTTGATTGTGGTTTAGAAAGGAGTACAGATTTCCTATTTATAGGAGAATCAATTCGCTGGGCTAGTCTGTGTAAGGAAGTATTCAAGATAAATGTATGTAGGGTTATTTCCGCATGCACTGTTCAAAGACTTCTTCCAAAATCATTTTACTTCCTCAATGCTTAAAGTAAACCACAGTGAGCATTCTAATGACCTCAATGCAAAATATACTATATATATATATATATATATATATATATATATATATATGTTGTATATATAGACATAGACATGCACTTTAGCAATTACTTTAAATATTGCCTAGTGTCTGCCTAAAATTTGGATGTAAGGAGAAAATTAATTTTGTATTTCTGGTGAGATGAGAAAAAATTCTTATTTTATCTATCAAGTTTAGCATAGTCTTGTATATAAAATTTAAAAAACATACAGATGTTTAGATGTTAATATTCTCGTCTAGACTTCTGGTAGAACTGGTCCTACACTTGGCACTTGAATAATCTCTCCTTTTTGAAATTCTTCTTAATAAGCTTCTGATACAACACAATCCTGTCTTTCTCTCTATCTTTCTCACAACTCTAGACTATTTTTCTTCCCTTCCAAATAATCAAAGCCCTATACTTTGGTCTCTTCTAAGTAGTCTTGCCCTATGCCAACCTTGATGCATTAGCTAATTCAAACTCATTTTGTCCTAAGAAGGACTATATATAAATCATTCTAGCCCAATTAAATTTGGCATCCTTTTCTCTGAAGGTTGTAAGAAGAAATAGTAAGAAGAAAATACGATAAGAACCACATTTACTGATAGTTATAATTGGTTTAAATTAAAAATAACTATATAAATGCAAGTGAAAGAAATCAATATTCTAGTGGCTGATAATGTAATTCGAAGATAACACTTTGTTTTTCACTAGCCTCAACCTATTTTCTTAAAGGAATAAAATATTTATCTTCATTGATTATGATTTATACTATCACTCATCAGCCAAGCATGGAAGAAAAATATGTGTTATGTTTCTTTTAATTCTATGAGATCAATAACAATGACACGAATTATTAATCAACCTTTGATGATGTATTATTTATGCCATTGGCTATTAGTTGCAAAATACTCTAAACTAGGTTGTTTGTTTGTTTCTTGGTGGTGTCACCTGCTGCTTTATTTTTTAATTGAATTTATTGGGGTGACAGTGGTGAATAAAATTAAATAGTTTTCTATAATACATTATCTGTACATTTTATTGTGTGTTTACTACCCCAAGTCACCATCCCAGTACCTTCTTCTACCTCCCCCACCCCCTTTTCCCTCTGGTAATTATCATACTGTTGTTATCCATGTCTATCAGGTGTTTTGTTTTTAACTAGCCTTTTCAATAACTAGCTTTCTTTATTTGTTTTTATTTTCTCTACTAAATATAAAAAATCTTATCATCATCTTCAACAATAGCAATAAACATTTTTTGGTAAGCTTCTAACAGCAAGGCTATTTGCTAAAAAGTAAAGATGCACAGATATAAATATCGTCCCTCAGAGAGCTTACAGTACACCTGGTTAAAAAAAACACACACACACACACACCTAAATACATGAAAATACAAATAAAATACAAGACTATATAATAGTGATAAGTGCATGTTCTTAGATGGATCTGAGAAAGGAAGAGCTTTCCTAATATTAATACAAAGAGAGCATGACAAAGGACTTAAAGCTAGAGCTTAGTGCAAAATTAGTAGAATTTGTATTAATGAAATAGACATCAGTTTATTGAAAAAAAATGAAGAAAGGCTTTTGGCATTCTGGATAAAGAAACAAATGAGAGAGCAATAGATTACAAGAAAGGTGCTGTGAACCCAAACCAAACAACAGACAAGAAGGGGACAGCAGGCCCTTCCTTCTCAGGAGTTGAGGATATTGATCACACGGTATGATATTCCTATGGCCTCACTAGCTTCTGAAAAGGCTCTGTGCTTAACAGTTGAACAATTTATTGTCTAATTATTTCATTTGCCCTTTTGAGCCTCTCTGCAGGACACTTGCCCAGAGTGAGCATACAAAAAGTGGGCCCCTGGAATGTCATCTCCCCCTCCCACACTGCATTAAAATCAAAATAACCTTTTATCAAATGCTTTGTGACCATTTAGAATATTGAATTTGTGTTTTAATCGTGGAGTTCAACAGGAACATAGCCAGTGGGAAGGACTTAATTACAAATGATGTCTTTCTCATGTTTAGGCTGGTGATCTCAAGGGACGCTTTAATGAAGTTCGGAGCCCAGAGACAGGAAAGGTCAAATGGCTTCCCTCCCCACTACCCCGAAGTGCACATAGCTTCACCTTTATGGCAGCAGATGGTCAAGCAGGTACAATACTAGCCTGAGGTGGAAATTCCAGGGAACTGAAACTCACATGGTTGTAGTTCTCTTTGATTCAGTGGATAATAGAGCAAACTCTTTCAGAGCTGGAAGAGATGATTTTAAATATAAATGTATATTTCATGCTAAGTGTTATATGCTGGAAGGAATGCCATTCTGCTGGGGAATTTATTACATATTCATTATAGTTTAGATCAATATTCTTTAAATGGTGAACATGTTCTTGCTATGTTTATAGAATATACATATCTAAGTTTGTATTAGGCTAAGCCAGATAAAATTGCCTTTTTGGATTGGTCAAAAATAGTTTTGAATATTCGATTTTATTGGGTTCAGACTGGTTACTCAAATTGTCTAATGATTAGCAAAAGAATACAAAGTTACATTTTATAACACATTCTGATTTAATTTTCATTCTTAAAAAATACTTTTGTACACGATCTTTTCAAAATGTGCAGATTCATATATCCATTATCTCTAATTTTGTGTTTGCTTTTTCAGAACTGTCCTTGATTTTCAACCTTGATTTTTAAGCTTTACATCTCTACAATAGCCAGGTAATTTATAGGAAAATGTGACATAAATTTTAAGCACATAAGTCATTTTAAAAATATTTGATATTTGGTGTGTTTTTTTTCTTGAAACTAAAAAAAGCTGGTCTTCCTGCCTTCTCCAAAGCAAAAACAAAACACCTCAATATGCAATGGAAAGCATGGCTTTCCACATGAATTAATAATGTTAATAACAAGAGGGGATCATTATATACAGAACACGCTTCTGATATGGTTTTCCTTTGGAAAGATATTTGGGTCTTTAATATATTTTTAACTTACACCTTTGTAAAATAGTTGGTCATGAAAAAGGTTTGTATTTATTTATTTGATTTGTTTAACTAAAGCTTATTATGACTTTGCTTGATACATAATAATACTGACTGGTCAAAGTAACGTGTTCCTCTGTAAAGCATTATTTAGTGGAATGTTCATTAACAAAACACACACACACACAAAATATATATAAAGACTTAAAGGTAATTCCAATATAAATTTTCAATAATGAGTAAAATGAGCTCCAAAAGAACGCACATGTACATTAATAATTAAATTAAGCCTGAATGATACTCAAAACACACATATTGACAGGTTAAGTACTTGTGATTAAAAATACTGGAGATCTTTTAACAAAAGACCAGCAACCAGGCAATTTGGAAGGGGAGGTAGGACATGGGGGTGAGGAAGAGTGAGGAGGAACAACAGAGGTGAGATGCTGCCATTATTTCTTGACTCTTATATCAATTGAAGCTATACCTGAAATTGAAAAAAAAAAATTCTAATGTAACTCATTGTGGTCTAAGTTTCTAAACAGATGTTTCTGTGTGGCTAACAAACAATTTCTGAAGAGAGTGCGCTGTGTGCTCTTAATGTTCTGATGAAATAGATATAGAAAGCAGACTGGAGATAAGGGGGCAAGGGCCATCATGGGCCAGCTGATCTGATTTACCTCAAGGCAATTCCCAGAAATTCGTTTTTTAAGCTGAGGGAAAACGATCAGTATTTAAATTATCTTGATAGGATCGCATAGCCACACACACCCCCGGCCTCACCACCTTTATGGAGCTTCAATATGAAGGATGTCTGTTTTTAATTCTAAGTCCTTTATGTTCCTAAAATACATAACATTCTGGACATATACAAGAAACTGCATAAGCGCTCTTTTCATACTTAAGCAAGAGATGTATCACGTTCCTGTTGGTAGTTAATGTATTGCAATAGCCCTTGAAATAGCCACGAAATTAACAACATAAAGTTGCAAATCCTGTAGCGGCCTGTGGGGAGAAAAAACAATGGAAAGAGGCGTCTTGCCTACTAGGTTTTGAAATTACAAGAAAGGTATTGAATAGCCTATTGGAGGATTCATTTTTAATTATTTCATTTCGAAAATAACTTGTCTTCATTTAGTGAGGGTTTGTGAGTAGTTGGTTTGTCTTTGGAAGGAAAGCTTTCCAAGAGGCACGTGTTCAATTTCCCAAAACCCGAATGGGAGGCCAGGGCGAGCCGGGGCATAAGAGCCGGAGAACTGGTGAAACACGTCACGGAAAAGCAGAAAGATTTCTCACTGTTTTTTAATCGCTTTCCCGCCTCTCTCCAAAGAGGACTCTGCCTCGGTGGTTGAGGATTGATCTTTAAGACAATAGCGCCGCTAGCCGCCGGGGCTCAGCTCCGACCGCGCGCTCCTTCCCCGCGCCCCTGCCGACCCGCCGCCTCCCCAGCCCGAGGGGTCACCTGCCCCAGCGCCCGCCCGGCCTCACCTGCTCCCCAGTCCCTCCACGACCTTCCCTACTCGCTCCTCTGCCCGCGAGAACCCCTGCTCCACCACCCACCGCTGCTCATCAACCCTCTGCTCCCTCATCATCTGGCCCAGGAGACCCGCCACCCCACTGCCGCCACCCCCATCCGGCCGGCGCCCCAGCAGCAGCTGTTGGGATGAGCCCGAAGTCCGCCCTGCTCCTCCCCCAGGCGGGTGGTCGGGAGCCTGGAGCGTGGCCGCGAGCCCCAGAAACCTCCGGCGCCCCGTGCCCACAGCGCCCTGCACCCCGCCCCTCCTGCACCCCGCCTCTCCTGCACCCCGCCTGTCCTGCACCCCACCTCTCCTGCCCGCCTGGCTCGCGCCCCTTGGGCTTGTTTGCTTGTCCTCATCGCCAGGCCGGCCGGCTCCCTCCTCCGGCTGCTTCCACAGCCCTCGCTTCCTGCGGTGTGTTTCTTTTTTCCCCTCCAGGCTCCATCAAAGGTGGCTCTGTTATTGAAATATGAAGCCATTTCCTCTCCAAAACCCTTGGTTACTCAAGGCGGGAATCAATGGACCTATATACTCTCCCAGGAGTTATAAATAAACGTCTATTTGTTCAGGAGGCGTTTGCCCGCGTGTCCCAGCACCTTCCAGCGGTTATTTTGGGGGCGAGTGTGTGTGTGTGTGTGTCCGTGAGCGCCCTGTGCCCATCTGGTCTAATCCTGAGTGTGGATCCCTAAGCCAGCCCCACCATCTCGTCTGCCCCTCGCATCCCGCGCTCTATAAATAAATCCAGGTTTGTGAGCTCTGTCATCCAGGGGTGCAACAGCAGCTGTTGGTCTGTTAAAGGAGATTCCAACCCAACAGCGATACTGAGCCCAGTCAACAAGAAAATGCACCTCCGACCACTGCGCGGAAGGGCACCTCCAGTTTAGGAAGATTGGTCTGCTGTGGTCATAACTGCCTCCCTACCTGGCTACCCTGGATCTACTTTGGGGAAACGGAGGCTAGAACGCCAAGACCCCTCCTACCCTTGAAGTTCCCTTGTTAAGCAGAGACTAAACCACAAAGCGAAAGCTCAGTGTCCCCGGGCGTCTGCCTCACCCGCTCGCCCGCAGTCCATCGCACAGGCCCCTCGCCCATCCCCGCTGGGCACACCCAAGCGCTGAGGCGGCAGGAGGTGTGGTGGGTGGGGGCTTGCGGTTGTAGCTGTTGCTCTCCCTGTGCTGGGGGTCTGAGCAGAGGGGAGAGTCATCTAAGAGCTGCTGTTTCACGAGGTCTGGGCACAGAGCGGCCCCTCCCTTCCTCCCTGAAGTTTGCATGAAGTGCACGTTGGGCTGTAATTAGGGGATCTGGGACGAAAACTTTCCTGGTGACGCTTTGCTTTTCTTCTGCTCTTAGTGAGAAAGTGCCTCCTTCTTCCCTGGTCCAGGACCTCTGCCATCCAGCGCCACAAAGACACATTCTACACACACACACACACACACACACACACACACACACTCGCGCGCACACACACACTCACGCGTGCGCGCGCGCACACTCCCTTGCCCAGAGACAAACTTAAGGTGAGGGGAAAGAGCTTCAGCTCCACTTGGTCTCCAGGCTCCAACTTCAGCAGGACTTGGGAGCATCTGAACTTCTGGATTTCGGGACAAGGTAAAACTTCCACAATTTTTTGTACTCTTTCGGCCAGACCTTCGTGCCTTTAAGATTTCAGAAAGCAATACATATCACGATATATGTATACATTAAAATAAATTTTATTTTGAATTTAATGTGACATCTCAATTTTTTTTAGGGTTCCTGTCACATAAAATACTGTATTGCAATAAACAAGCTCAGTTGGAATTGGGGTGAGGATTAACTCTAGTATGCTGGCATTGGCCGGTGCTACTATAAATCTGGTAGACATCTGGTTCCAAGTAGTGGCTTTTTCATCTGTATTTCAACAGGCATTTTTATAGCACCTGAGATGAAAGAAAAAGTAGCATAGGCTGAAGGAAATGCTGAGGAAAGGAGACTGTCCATTCCAGACTTATGAGTTATGTTTTAGGGAATCCTCCCAAAATGTACATACACTTTAACAGCTGATAGCTCAATTTTGAAAATGAAATGTATTTTAGTAAGCACTGCCTTTATAATTATTCAACGTATGTGGGTATATTTTTTTGGATATCCTATATATAGGTGTATGTGGAAATGAAAGTTATTGCAATCATAGATAATGGCAGTTAGGTAGATCATCTTGGAGATGTTATCAATTTTGGTCCAGGCCTTGCCAGTTAGCTGTGAATTTAAGGCCATGGAATTATGATGCATTTCACATATCGCATCATAATGTGTTAAATGCATCACATACTGATGGATAATGTTAATACACAACAATTTGTGTTATAGTTGTTAAGATTACTTTTAAAAGTTGATTAAATGAATTATGTAAGTGTTGAGACTGTTCACCATCCTAAGCAAATTTGAACTTTTTGGGGGCTTAAATGAAGTTGTTTTCTTCCATTGAATATAACTGGTGTGTTGAAAATAAGATAGTTTATTATTTTGAAAATAGATTATTTTATTCTCATTTATCACTGGAAAAATACACAGAGTGGCCAGTACATTTGGGAATTTTTAGGGTGGAAAGTGTTCCTGTACATGTTCCAGCGTGATGTCATAAAATCAAACATACTGGCTGGCTTCTTGGAAGCTAACGGTTCTTAAGAAATAAAGCCTGTGAATTAATTTCTAAGTGAAATGCAATATTTATTCATTATGAATGTAGTTTCTGGTAACCACTGTGATTTGATTTTTTTAGTGTACTAACTTTGAAGTAATTTTATACACACTTCAGTGACTTCAATATTTTAATGGAATCATGGGAATTTTGTTCTACCAAAAATATTGCATTGTAATTCTCCTTGCATAACTTTCAATGTAATGTTTCTTAATCTTTACATCAAGTTTTAACTTCATTTCCATTTATTCCTACCCATAAAGAAGGTTTTCCTTCCATTCTGTAAAATGGAATGTGTGAGAAAGGTTTGGTGAGCATTTAAGCTTTAGTCTTCAGTTATTTGAGGGCTATCTGTTATTAATTTAATTGTTTAAGCTAAGAGAGAATGGTTACATTTTTGGTAGTCTCTTCATAAAATTGAAGACAGCTTAAAGTGGAAAAACTAGATAAGGAGAAGTAATTTTGCTTCCTTTTAACTAAATGATCAAGAGAAAACCAACAGTCTCCAGAGATCAGTGGTCCCCAGGAAGAATGTACCCAGAGTCCAGTATTCCAAATAGGAGACCAGTGAGCCTGGAATGTCTGTGAGAACAAGAAAGAAGGCAACATCGTGTTCTTATAAAGAGAGCCATTTATGTCAGCAAGACCCTGTCTCAAAGGGATGACTGACGCTGTAATTTAGAAGTACTGAGGAGACTTTCACAGTGAATCAATTCATTACACACCTAGTGGTTTCACCTCCTTTTCATCCCTTTGGGAGCAAGTAACACATCCAGGATAAATACATTCAGAGTATGCAGAGTTTGAGGAGATGGTTGTCCTGCTTTTTAGCATCCTGGGTATGAAATACCACTATTTTTCTGAGTAGTCTAAGGAGTCTTTGAAATCTTCAGTAGCACTGCACTTCACCTTTGTAAAGATGAACAAGAGTCATATTCAGAAAATAACTCCCCTTGCCAGAAAGTACTAATTTTCTTTTCTTTTCATGCATGTTTTATCTTCCAGATTATATTTTTAAGATAATGGTGTTCTACCAATTAAAATTCCAATAAAATACAAAACAAATTTGAAACAAAAAAACCTTTTACATTATAGTCTTCTGTTGCCTCTAGTTAGTTTTCCAACAGCCTGGATTTACTATTAGTAACCATAGTACCTGGTCTATGTTATTAAATGTATTTAGTCTGTTATTTAAAGGAAACAAAGTGTTGTTGGGGGAAATAAGGAGGGATGGAAACCTGACTATACTTAGGATTTTAATCAATAGTGTTTAAGGAGGATTAGAGGAAGCAGCTGGTTAAATAAATATTAGGTGTAGAGTGGACGTGATGGTATAAATTAATAATGCAGCTCTTTATTTACACCATGAATGGGAAGGTCTGTGACGGTTCAGTGTGTGAAGCACGATCCCGGGGTGCCACCTAGTGGATGAGTGAAAGAAGGCGTTCTCAGCAACCTACCAAAAAAATTCTGAGACTTCTATTCTGTAGACACTGCATGCAAACTGACATTGGGGTAGGTGCTCAGAGTAAAACTACAGCAAGGGACTTCTACATAATTTAAAAACTGAGGCACCACTTAACTCTTGATTAAGTTCCCGGTGGTTGCATTTAAACTCAGTTTACTCTTTGTGGGGTAATTTACCATCAACTTTCTGCCTCTATAAGGATACAGTTTAATAACTGAAACTTGCTTCTAATATAAGATTTGTGTTGTGCAGAGTGGTCATGACCTAGTTCAAAAAGAGTGGGGAGAGGCTGAATCATCAATCACCTTTTTTCAAGTGAAAACAAATTTCTGTAAAATGTATTGTTTTCAAGTTTAAAGGGGTAAATACTAGCTTAAAAGTTTAGCACACAGTATCACATATTACTATGTACATATTCCAGTTTTTTCATTATATATATAAAAAAGATAATAGCAAAAATTGCTTTTGGGTAGTAAGGTTTGCTTTTTATGTTTCCAAAATATTGCTCTCAAACTCTAAAAATTAGCATATAGAACAACTTCCTCTATACCTGTTATTCATAGGTAGTGTTGAAGCAGGAACATTGCTTCCATTAAATTGTCATAATGGGGGAAAAGTCCTAGACAGGAACAATTACCAGGAAAGCCAGTGTTTGAAAGAAGCTTCAGGATATCATAGAAGATTAATCCATCAGAATATTAAACTGAGAGTTTTGAAAAACTTTTCTCTAGGAGATATATGAATTATTACTCCAATTGGCTCTCAGCAAGATCTATGACTTAATGGTAATGGTGTTCAGCACATCAGCATTAATCAAGACCAGCTCTGAAATTCAGATGGGAAGGTAAAATGCCTCAGTTGGAAAAAAATGATTAATTTGTTACTTGCTGAGTCTAGAGGTATAATCCATAAATCGGTCTGTCTGGGTGGAGCGGAAGTTTCCTATTTAGGGAACTTTGGTTGTGTGTGTGGCAGTGAGAAAGAAGGAAGCTGCTCATCCAGTCACACTTAGTACTGTGTGCTGTAACTCTCACTTTATACCCGGAAAACTAATTCTAACAAAATCAGAAAGTCAAAATTGATGAGAACGAATCTAAAATATTACAAGAGCCTGAGTAACAGAAACAACAAAAAAGTTCTAGGCTCATAGTTTTTGTTTTCAGAGAATTTTGAGCAGGCATCTTGAAAGCCATTTTCACTTGTTTGCTATCCCTTAGCTGAGTGGGTAAGAGCTTTCTCTCTTGGTTGTGTGGGCACAGATGGACCTGGGAGGGCAGCTCTGACACCCCAGGGCTCTAGGAGGGCTGTGCTTCCAACAATATGTTTAGTTGGACAGATAGGAAAAGCAAAAAAATTCACTTGCACACGGTCGCTGTCCTCCTGTTTGCAACTAAAATTGAGACCGAGCACAGAGTGAGTTAGTGCTCACCGTTTGCACCCGGCACCATGCTGAATGCTGCAGAGTAATTGGCTCCAGGAGTTCACAAGCTAGTGAAGAAGACAGATGGACACACTCCATGAATCACTGGTAAAATTTGCCAAGTAGGTGCAGTTTGCCTTCTTAATCTCCTGGGACCTCTTCCTTTGAACTTATCCAAACTTTCCACCGCCCTCTACCTCATAACCTGAGACTCTTGCTCTCCACCCTTCACGCTAGAGGATCTGATACTTCTCTGCTTTATTGATTTCTTGACTGATTACACAAGTAAGTGTGAATGAGTTTCACTCATGCATTTACATTTCAAGCTTTTTATCTCTTTAAAGTAAATGTTTTGTTTTCTGTAAAAACAAAAATTCAAACATCTGGAAGCCTAGCCATCTTTACACCAAAGGGTGTAATTAAGTTGATTTACTTCTCCATGGTCTTCAATCTCTCAGGGACTCTACTCCAGAGGGATTCCCTCAAGGCCTGTTTATAGAAACTTGAAGGACCTTGGGTCCTGTTCACCACCTCTTCCTAGCTGAGTCTGATCAACCTGTTCTTCCACCCTGCTGCCTTCCCTAGGGGCATCCAAACCCACTCTTTTGAACCCTTCCTTTTCACTTTGCCATAATCTACTTTCAAGTTCTCTCAGCCCTCATTATCATGATTGGGTTGCTGCCTCTGAATAAGAAGACCACCTATGGCTTGTTATATTCTACTGTTTAAGCCCTTATGCCACCCCAAGTATCTGGGTCTAGAGGGAGGAGACAATGAGAATTTGAACATTTGGTCCAAGAATTCCTCTAAGTCAAGGGGCTAAAAGAGGAAGACAAGAATATACACAGGGCAAGCACAGGAACTAGCCTTCATATTGAAAATACTGGTCAAAGCCAACGTCTTTTAGAATATGAGGACAAGTACCTAACTGCAATTGGTTTCAGAGACATTTTGACATTGATGCTGATTATAGTTCTGAAAAACTTAACTGCAGAAAAAGGAACAGTGAAAATTGCTGTAATCAGAGTCATTTGTTTAAATTCCATTTTATATTTAACATAGGGCATGACAGTCATGTTTTATTAACTGTTTCATATTTATGTTCACTTTGATTCTACTTCTTTGATTGTGTTTGGTGATCTGGTCTGATAACATAACATGTGCTTCCGACTTTTTAAATTGCTAGGACTGATGGGCCGGATTGAGAGAGTTGATTTCCTTCCCTTTCTACTCTGCAGCCTAGCGGAGAGGGCTCATTGGCCTGCAGGTGGTGTGATATAAATACTGGGCATTCTGTAGGCACCCTGTAAATGCTTACTGTTGCTTCAAGTGCCCAGTACAGTGCTGACCATAAGGCATCAGAGGTCTCCTTGTCTTCTATCCCAAGTGCCTATACAAACACCTCCAAAGCCCAGTCCGTTCCCTGATTCTATCTTTATTTTCTTATCAGTTGCCTTCTTATCTTTCAATGGTGTTAAATTCACAAACTCTTCTTAGATTTAAATAATACTGATTGGTATAAAGATTATAATGTAATTCAAATTAATTGATAGTTTTAACAAAATTTAAGGAAAGTGAGACGGGAGATGGAAAATAAATTTAGGAGGCCTTGGAACACTATGGGCACAATTTAATAAGGCTGCATTGATTGATAGAGAGAAATCAAGGATAGTGTCACTGATTCAAGGGCAGAAGATAACATGAAGAGAGGTGCAATTGACTAAGATTGGGAATAAAGGAATAAAAGTTTCTGGAGACAATGATGAGTCTAATTTAGAAAATGGGACAGCCAAAACCCCATCTGAGTTGTACATATCTGAGACACAGGGGAGAAATCATAACTGGAAGTAGACATTTGGAAGTCTTTGGTATTAAAATGGGAGTTAAAATCATATGGAAGAGCACTACAGAACAGAAAGAGTCATCCACCCTGTGTTGCCAGAGCTAAGCACTGGGAATTGCAAGGGAGAAAGTGTTAGGGTTGCTGAAGGAGGAATGCACCAGGCCAAGAGTGGTGAGGGATTATGCATTGATTAGGTCATCTGAATACCAGATGGGCTGAGCCCCAAAATGGTGCCAGCACCCAGGAATGGGGAGTCAGAAATTGTAAAGGACCCTAGAAAGGAATATTCATTGCGAAGTTGCCTTAACGTCAGTTCCCCGGGGAGGAGTATCGATTCAAATATTTCATCAAAACTAACATTCCAGCCTTTTTGTTTTATGGACTAGGGATGAAGGACATATCTTCAGTAGTTACTTCCTGCTGACGGTGAACGTGGAGATCATAGAGGGATGGACTTTGATAGTAGTGAGCTGGAAAACTGTATAGATTCCTCATGGTTATAGCAAGGGGTCATAGCAGTATGATTTCCCTGAGAGACTGCTTGGTGAAGGCTCAAAGTGGTCCTGAAGGAAAGAGGGGGAAATGGCACAGAATACATGGGCCAAAAATGTGGATGAGGAATAGGAACATTAATGGTCCTATGAAGGGAAGTAGCCAGGTATACCAATTTGTATTTTTTAATCAGTAGCCCCATGAATTTGCAAAATATGCCAGAGGATGGTTAAACCCCCAGTGGCAGTTCCAACCCCTACTGTGATGCTGAGGGTTATGAGGAGAGGGATTATCTGGACTGCCCTTTTGTGTCAGATATAATGGGTTACAGGGACAAGTAAAGACTGATTATTGGGGACTACATCTATATTGGGTGAGAGATAGACGAGAGTACAGGTTCCTGGTTGGGAGGCAGATGTATGTGTTTTTCCCACAGAGGAAGAAAAATCCCAGATTATGGAGACAAGCTGAAAGGTGTAGGGAGAAGAGCTGGACTAAAGGGTGTGAGATTCCTTTTTCAGTTCCCTGCTCCAAGGTGAGAGGGTAGTTGCCATAGCACTACCGATAAGGGGTGACAGATGAGTGGTTGAGATTTTATTGCAATGAAAGTGGGCAGCAACACTAGAATGGGCTGTTATCCAAGGGAAAAGTGAAAGGGAAGGAAAGGAGCAGCTGAAGCCTCAGGCATGGATGGTTGGATATGAAGTAAAATGGACCAGCTGTAGGAAATGACCATTGGCTTCTGGGGAGCCTGATAGTTAACCCATTGGGACCAATGGCCATTCAGTAGTTCTAGGTTGACTGTGGTGTTGCCAGCTGATGATGGAAAATGTCTTACTGCTATGTTGCCCCATGACCTTGTAAAGCATAAAGGGGCTTGGGCAATTAGTAGGGTGTGTAGAGTGATAGGACCTGTGCCCGGGATGGAGGAAGGAACTACTTTAGTAAGATATTTAATGTAAGGGTCCTGGGTGTGGTTAGGGGCAATCAGGCAGGCAATCAGGGAGCAAGGATCAGGCCTAAACCAGCAGCCTGACATCCCCCGAGGTGTCCCAGATTGGAGAGGATGCAGGCTGGACTAAGGAACCCCACCCCGTGCACAAATTTCATGCACTGGGCCTCTAGTAGTAAAATAAAAATAGTAGAGTAAGTTAGTTTAATTACCTAAAGTAAGCTAATACAGAATTGAAGTTTGGTTCTTTCACACTGTCACAAGGACATTTTCCTATATTGTTCTGTGCCAGATATTATGAAGAGTTTTCTGCTTAGAAAGCAAGCAGGACCTGGGCTTCCCTCCCTCTGGCCAGCTGCAGACACCCAGGACCTGGGCTGGCTTGGCCTGGGCCAGCCACAGGAACCTAGGCCAGTGGGCGGCTTCGCCCAGGGGACTGTGGGTGGCTTCTCCCAGGCAGCCGCAGCTGAAGGTGCCCGGGATCATGGGCAGCTTCACCCGGGACCTGGCTTTATCAGGGAGGGCATCTGGAAGATATCCTTTTATTAGTATAGATTTTTCAGCTTGACCATACATGGATTTTCCTTTCTTAGAGTTCTTTCTCCACAAATCTCTACAACTTTCCTAGTCCCTCTTACCTTCTTACTTATTCAGAAATAACCAACTGTATTTTAGGACCAATAACTTTCTTTTAATTCCTTAAAAAATGTATTTCCATACCTTTTACCTTCCTTGACTGAAAACACACACCATTTCCTTCCATATTAATGTGAATTCATAACCCTTATAACTTTAATTTTTACTGACAACTAAAATGTAAGTAATCAGTATTCTTTATATTGGCAAATTTATAAATCATAACCTTTAGAAACATATGTTCTTTTACAGGCAAAACAACAAACATTTTCATTAACATGTAAATTTATTTTTTAGTTTCTCTGTTATAAGAGATCAATAGTAAGTAAACAGCCTGGCTGGCCTGGCTCAGTGGTTGAGTGGTTGACCTATAAACCAGGGTTCAATTCCTGGTCAGGGCACATGCCCAAGTTGCTGATTCCATCCCCACTAGGGGGCATGCAGGAGGCAGCAGATCAATGATTCTCTCATCATTGATGTTTCTATCTCTCTCTCCCTCTCCCTTCCTTTCTGAAATCAACAACAATTATATATATATAACATATATATAGTGTGTGTGTGTATATATATACATATATATTATATTTTTAAAATATATTTTATTAATTTTTTTACAGAGAGGAAGGGAGAAGGATGGAGAGTTAGAAACATCGATTAGAGAGAAACATCGATCAGCTGCCTCCTTCACACCCCCTACTGTGGATGTGCCCACAACCAAGGTATATGCCCTTGATGAGAATCAAACCTGGGACCCTTCAGTCTGCAGGCTGATGCTCTATCCACTGAGCCAAACTGGTTAGGACAAAAATATATATTTTTTAAATAAGTAAACTTAGACATATCTAACAATTAATGTTTTAGTATTTCATGTTATTTGGAAATATCTACATATTTAGTAATTTTTATCCCAAACTCAGTAAAATTCTAAAGTTTCAAAAGAGATTTAGAAAATGATTTAAATACACATAACGTTTTAACCCAATTTACATTCATTTAGTTCACTGCTTCTAACAAGTTTAGATTACTTATGAAAAATTTACCATACCAAATTATTTTTCTTGCTGAAAAAGTTTACAACACAGATAACATGAATTTATTTTACTAATAAGTTCAGGTAGAATAAAAGTATTATTTAATGCTGGTGATTTTAAAGATGTCACTATATAACCTAATTAAACAAACTCAGAACCAGCTTTAATATCAAATATTTTCCAAATCATGTGATTCTGAAAAGCATTTGGGTTAGTTCTATTTTTAAGTATTACCATATAACCATTTGTTTAAGCCTATTTAATATTAGAAATAAGCAATATCATTCAGCAGTAGAAATATGCTATATCTATAACACACATACATATCCTATCTAATAAAAGAGTAATATGCAAATTAGATGTCAATCTGTCATAAAGATGGCCACCCCCATAGCCACAAGATGGTGGCGCCCATAGGCATATGCTATCTAATAAAAGAGTAATATGCAAATTAGGTGTCACTCTGTCACAAAGATGGCCACCCCCATAGCCACAAGATGGCCTCCCCCATAGCCACACCGCTGAAGTGGCTCAGCCTCACCCCTGAAGTGGTCAGGCCTGTTAGCCAGGCAGGTGGTGGGGGAGATGAGGGACTGAGCGGTGGAACAGGCGATCAAAGTGGGCAGGGGCAGAGCCAGATTTCCCAGAGGCCTGAGCTCCTCAGAGCCAGCAATCGGCAGGGCAGGGGAGGAGCCTGCAATCACAGGGGTCTGGGCACCAGTGCAGCCAGCAAAGCAGGGGTCTGGGGGTCCCCTGCCCAGGCCTGTAGCCTTGGCCAGAGGCTGCCAGTGGGGCAAGGGCAGAGCTAGTGATGGTAGGGGGCAGGATCAGAGCTGATGATCGCAGAGGCCTGGGCTCTGTGAGGCCAGCAATGGGAGGGGTTTGGGGGTCCCCTGCCCAGGCCTGCAGCTTCGGCCAGAGGTTACAGGCCTGGGCAGGGGTGGAGCCAGTGATCAGACTGAACTACAGAGGAAACACCTTTTCTGACTGCTCATTGGCTAAGCTCCCTGTATGCCACTGGTAATATTCTTACTAACTTGGGTAATAAGAATCTAAAAAGGTGATCTACGGTTTTTCCACTATACTCCTGGAGAAAAAAAATGAAGGTCCACTGCTGGAGGGCTAAGAAATGTCATATCCTGCCCTAGCCAGTTTGGCTCAGTGCATAATGCCTCGGCCTGCTGACTGCAAGGTCTGGGTTCAATTCTGACCAAGGGCATGTACCTAGGTTGCAGGCTCCTCCCTGGCCGGGACCCAAGTCAGGGCATATGCAGGAGGCAACCAATCAAAGTGTTCCTCTCACTTTGTTGTTTCTCTCTTTTTCCCTTTTCTTTTACATTCTCTAAAAATCAATGGAAACATATCCTCAGGTGTGGATAAAAAAAAGAAAGAAAGAAAGAAATGTCATATCCTATGAAAGACACATCTTGAAAATGCCTAAAGAAAGTTGTCATTTATTCATGGTGAATGGACTGGAGTCCATGTTGATGAAAACACCGTGGTGGCTGTGGTGACTGGCAGTGGCTGCAACATGGGGTTATGGGGCTGGTGGCTTCCCCTGATTAGCCTGGTCGCCTCCCACAAAGGGAGGCCAGACTGCGGCTTAGGCCCACTCCCCAAGGGGAGCAGGGAGTGGGCCTAAGCCATTAGTAGGACAGCCCCTGAGGGCTCCCAGTATGTGAGAGGGGGCAGGCTGGGCTGAGAAACAAATTTAGTGCATCAGGCCCCTAGTATATACATAAACATTCAAATAAACATAAGTAGGGATCTCACAGCTTTAATTTTAATCACTAGCTTTGTATCCCAAATACAATTTAAAACTTAGAGGAACAATTGGATCCAATGTATATTTTCCAGCAGATGGAATAATTTATTATTTTATTCAGATGATCAAAGCTTTGCATACAGTAAAACAAATAATATGGACAAGCAACATATCTCACTCACTCACATTCCTGTATCTACCCCAACCCCTCCCTTCCCCCACCCCCCCACCCCCAACCCACATACACATACTCTTACAATACTTTCAGACTTAATTTGCCAGCTTTAAACCAAACTCATAATTGGTTTCAAGTGAAAAACAAAATTCCATGGCTGGGTCAAGCTTCTGCTGCCCACTCCTTCAAGATCTGCTGACATGTGGGAAAGTGGCCAGAGTTGGCCCCCAACCTACGAGATGCGACACAGTCTCCACAAATAACAGGTGCAATTCAGTAGTCAATCCTAGTTGCTCGATGTAACATATCAGCGTCCTTTCCCTAATACAGCCATTAGGGTAATCCCCAAACCAAGTCAAATGAGTGCCTCAAGGGCCCAACCAAAAGTAATAGGGGTGTGTCCCTAAGATCACCCCCCTTGTGGTTACTTGCCAGTAAACATCTAAACCAAGTACCCAGTTTCTCTCACTGCAAAATGAAAGCACTGAAGGTCAGGCGCGGCCTGTCAGTGGCGAGCCCTGCAGGTCCATCCCGGAAACAACCAGTCCAGGCAGCTGTTGGGACAGACCCTGGAAGATTGCTACCAGCCAGGAGTTTCTGAAGAGGAAGCAGAAATCCCACTCAGGGCCAAGGCCCTCCCTAGTTGCCATTTGTGTTTCAGAACAGAAAGAATTTGCCCACCCAGTGCTGGCAGAGCCAAACACTAGACACTCAGCATTGCAGTGGGAGAAGATTGGCTATTTTCTCATGAATGGAACACCCAGGAGAACAGGAAGCTAATACCCAAAGCTGAAACTCCCCAGTGGCATGCAGGTTACAGAGTACATAGGGCAAAATTACAACAAATCGTGGGTTGGGGGTTCAGGGTCATGCTGAGAGCTGGCTGGTTGAACGGGAGGCAGGAATAATAAATCATTTCTTCGGTTTTTAAGGACTGGTCTGGAGATTTCCCCCAGCATCCCTATCTGCTCTCATGGGAAAGTAGCCAGGAGATTGCTCCACCTTAGGGCTCAGGAACTTAAACACCACTTAGATCAAGAGGTTGTCTTCAGTCTACCAGAGGCTTGGACTCTGTGACCATTACTCAGGTCCAGCTACTGTCTTCTGCTTTGGGAGTTGCTGATTATCTGGGGAAAAGGCTAGGTCTCTGAGGAGTATATCTAATCTAATAAAATAGTAATATGCAAATTTACCCTCACTCTGTTACACCCACAAGCCACTCCCACAAGCCATACCCACCAACCAATCAGGAGCAGATATGCAAATTAACTAAGATGGCGGCGGCCACAGAGCTGGAGTTGCCTCAGGCAATGGAGGAAGCCAGGGCCCTGTGGGCCCTGAGCTCTACTCAAGGCTACTAAGTTTCAATTATAGAAGATAAACAAAACCCATATACCTGCTGGGCTGGGACCTGGCAACCCAGGCTTCGAGCGGGGAACCAAGGCAACAAAGTTTCAATTATAGAAGATAAATAAATCCCAGATACCTGCTTCCAGCCAGGCACCCAAGTAGGGACCTGAACCCTGAAGGGGCTGTGGGCAGCCTGAATCAGCCATCAGCTGCTTACCCAGGCTGGCCAAGCATGCCAGCAGGTGGACATCCCCCGAGGGGTCCCAGATTGAGAGAGGGCACAGGCCGGGCTGAGGGACCCCCCCAAGTGCCCAAATTTTTGTGCACCGGGCCCCTAGTATATATAGAAAGAAGGATATGATTTCCACAGCTAGAATTTAAAACTAAATTTAATCAAAGTCATAAGGACCCTCACTTCAAGAGGGAAGAAAATCATTTCAGGGAAGAACAATGGCAGATGGTGGACCAAGAACTGAAACTTTGGGGGGAAAATTGGTAAGAATGAATTTGCCATGTTTTTGACATTATTTTAATCTTTATATTATCAACTGTAAATGTGCACTGAGCTGGATAATATCAATGTTTTATTAATTCGTATAGCGCACAGTCTTAGTCCTCTGCAGATAGAAGGTATCAGACATGTTTGTTGAATTAACTGAAATTAAAATGTCATTTCCCAGCCTTGATGCTCTAATGAAAGATTTTCATAATGATAACCCTGAACCTAAATAAGACCCCCAACATGTCTGAATTGTAGCTGTTCATTCAATTTTGCCCAATACTGAGACAGCTTTAAATATATGTTGGTGCATTTTTTTTCTTGTTGTTTGAAAATCAGTAATCAATGTGTGGTGTAAGTAGTAATTCACTAGAGTACTTGATTAACCTTAGCCCATGTTGTTTAGTTTAACATATAAATGAGTTTGCCACAGAATGCAACTGAGTTAAAGTCCATTTTTAATTATTTTTCTGGTTCCTTGATCCTGAAGACCTCTAAACCTTAGATTAGATTTGAAGACCAAAATCCTAAATTTCTCTGGTTTCTCAAAAAAGCACTTTTTTCTTGTCTAACTTTCCTTTCCACTGCATCCACCACCATATAAAATACAACAAATAATTGAATAATTTTTAGTATAAGCATGTGTCAAATATTGAATGTTATATACAAATACAAGAAATTATTTGTTGTTTATCTTAAGTTCATATTTCATTGGGTGCCCTGTATTTTTCAATGACTTAATTTGATAACCATACTTATCCAGTTGAAGTTACTATAACTAGAATATGGCAAAAAAAAAAAAAAAAAGAATTTCTCCATGAGACTTCTAAACTCTCCTTCAAAATGTCAACAAATGAAGATAAATTAGTGAGATAAATGTATTAAAGAGATAAAATAAAATATACCCACCAGATGCAAATTTATAAAACATTTATAACTATGGTGTTTTATACCCTATATAGTAACAGCTATCTTAAGAATGCCAGAAATGTACATTAGTAATCATGTTTTAGTCTAAAATATTTTTTAAATAACGTGCAAGTTAAAAAATTAAACTTTTAAATTTTCACCGTTTCATGTTGGCAATAATGACAAAACAATTTTAAATGAAAGATCATACATTTAAAAAATATTTATACTGTACAATGGATATAAATTCTCATATATTCTAACTACAGAATACCTAAAAGAGATCTTTTCCCTTGTTAATGTTATATTGGAAATGTGCTGCCACCTTGTGATGTTTTGAGGTATGGCAACTTAGTTCAGTACATTCACATGTTACACCAGATTGATAATTTGCTTAATTCTAAAATCATCTTTCAAGTGTTTTCATTTTATCCAAAATTGTAACACGTTTTAATACCGAAGAAGAGCTATCAATTATTTAATGCAATTATTTTCTAGGAGTTTAATATATGATCTGCAAATTAGTATATCATTCCTGAGATAGTTATATAATTGTGTCATTTAGCACTATATTCATTTCTCTTTTATGGATGAATTTAGTTTGCATCTTCATGTGTGTTCAGTTCACTTGACCTTTCAACTTGAATTTCCAATAAACTGTAACTCAATATCTCCAAAATGGAACTTATTATCTTTCTTCTTCCACAACATGTAATCTCTAAATGGATGTCAATACCGTATAATTTATTATACAGACCAGAACACTTTTGGAAGTAGATGATATGCTTTACTAATTATTTCAGCTAAATAGGTATAAGCCAATACTAGCTCAAGCAAACTGGCCTCATTATTGTAAGTAATTCTAATCACCAAACTAGAAAATTTGGAGTTACAGACTACTGGTTCATCTAACTGAGTGGGAGCCTCCATCCCAGACTTCCTATATTCCTTCTACCTATTTTCTTCCTTTTGTCTTCACTTTCTTCTCTATTGTCCATCATACTGGCCGACATTCTCAATGTCCTTGTCCTATTGTCTGTAGAGGGATCTGCCAGTCAAAAATTCCTTTTTAGGAAAAATCGAACTATTCATTTTCTCTGCACTTGATCCAAAATGCTGTAACTGCTCGGAAAAGCTGTATCATCCTGAAGAACAGGAGGGCCGTGCACCTTCTTGTGTCTGACTTCAGCTGGTCCTTGATGCTGTGTGGCTGTTCTACCGTATTTCCTCAAAGTGTTCTGCTTCTTGATCTCTCTGCAGCAGATGTCCGAGCCTCCCTAATTTATCCTGCAAACAGAAGCCAGCTATAAAGAACTACCTTCTCACCGTCCTGCCACCTGAACTAGTTCCTGATTTCTCACAGCCCCACGTGTCCTTTTACCCTTCTCTTAGGAGAAAAAAAAAAGGTCTACTTTACCTCTAGAGTCCAAGGCAGACAGTGCCCCTGAGCTCTAGGTCCCTTGTCTTTCATCATCTCCAAAACCTTCATTATGAATTAGCTCTTTCCCTCTTGTATCTTCATCTTTCCCTCTCTGGCTCTCTTTCTATTGGCATTTAATCATGGTCAAATATTTTTGTCTTAAAATATGAATTTCCCCACATTCTATCTACCAATCTTCCTCCTACCAGAGCCACACTTCATGAATTACCTCTGCTCACTCTCTACCCCACGATCCCCTCCACCCCTGAACTCACACAACGTGCTCTTTCCCTCACCTGCTCCACTGAAAGGCTCCTCAGGAGGCTCACCAGGGACTGGTCAATGTTTTCTTCGTGGCACTTCATGCTAGTGGCCAAGTTTCCTTCACAGCAACCTCTTGGCTTCTTTTTATAAAATTTATTTATCGTCATTGTTGATAGTATTACAGATGTCCCTCGTTTTTTCCCCATTGACCCTCTTTAACTGGAAGCCGCCCCTCCCAAGCCTCTTGGCTTCTGTGACATCGCACTTTCCTGACTTTCCCTGGACTTCTTTGATGACTCAATCTCCCTCTCCATTTCAGGTGTCTAAGGAGAAGCCTACCTGCTCCTTGGCAGTCTTCATTCTAATAGCCCAGGGCGCCTTGCCCTCACTCTACTACCTATTCTCCATGTGCACTTGCATCTGCTTCCCTGCAACCCCACCCACCCAGGGCCCTTGAAGTTAGAGTAGTCTTTCTAAATTATAAACCTGTAAATATTTGCCTACTTAAGCCCTTCAATGCCTTTCCTTTTAGTGAAAATTTAGTGCAAATTGTTTAATACTAGAGGCCCAGCGTGTAAAATCGAGTGCGGTAGCCCACCACTGCTCAGAGCCCCGCCCACCCACCCTCATGGTGACTGGTCATTTGGTCGTCACGGTTGTCATGGACACCTGCTTTTTATACATATAGATAATTTGCAAGGTTCACAGAGGTCAAGTTTAGCTAACTTTTCCAGCCTCACCTCCCTCATCTAAAATAACTTAGCATACCAGCTAACAGGATCAAATAACCAAAAAATCAAGACAAAAAAATAGAAACAGATTAATATGAGATATAAATATTAGAGCTAGCAGACGCAGATTTTGTGTGAGTAATATATTTAAGAAATTAGATTGTAAGAGAATTTTTACCAAAGACCTGGAAATGACAGGAAAAAGATTCACATGAAATTCTACAACTGAGAAACATAATAGCTAAAATTAAATAGCCAATGCATGAGTTTCTCAAAAAGTTTAGGCACATTGAGGAAATGGTTAGCCAACTGGAAAGTAGGTCTGAAAAAAATAACCAGCCTGAAATCTGAGAGAAAAAAGAAAGAAAATTACTGGGTGAGAAGTGGAGGGAAGAAGTAAACATATTGTATTAGATGTAGACATTGGCATCTCAGAAGGAGAAATAGCAACAGGACAGAAACAATCTCTTAGAAATAATAGCTTGTGACCGAAGCACAACAGCCCCAATAGGATAAGTAATAATTAATCAAAAATAAAAAGTAAAAACAACCATGCTCATTCATGGCATAGAGAAACTGCTGACATTTCATACTCTTAAAAGCTTCCAGAAACAAAGGACTTCAGATCAACTAACAAGTGCAAAATTAGCCAGTTGGAAATACTGCTTTTCTTTCCACTCTAAGAAATGCCAAAAATCAGTGGGTTGGCTTAAAGCATTCTGGGTAGATATCATCTGCGTTGTCTGTTTTCTCTGAAAGAGCGAAGTCTTCCTGCACAGAGGGATATAGGAGCATCTGGTGCCCTGGAGAAGCTGGATGGAGATATACTTTAGTGGCAACTCATTTCTACAACCTGTTTTTAGATGCTGTATCGTCCTACTGCTACCTAGGAAAATTTTGGAAGCCATCTGGGAGGTTTATATCCCTCTTTATCACTAATGTGATTATTTGTTTTAATCTGGAATATCTTGTATTTCAAGAACTGGAGAAAGTGCAAATACCAATTATTCAGAAAAAAAACTTTTAAAAGAATAATTCAAAGATGAAACTCAATAAATATTGTTAAAATGTAAGATGCCATGTGCATTTTACAGTGAGTTATTTGAACTGAAGCAGGGACCCAATTGATCTTGTGAGCAGATTCAAACTAGGTATATGGCTTACATTTTTTATTTCTTTTTTTTCCTTTGGAAAGGAAGATGCTTCTGAACTTTGTAACTTTATCACTATCTGATGTTATTTTAAACTAGGGACCCGGTGCACAAAAATTTGTGCACTCAGGGGGAGGGGGGTCCCTCAGCTTAGCCTGTGCCCTCTCGAAGTCTGGGACACTTAGGGAGATGTCCACCTGCTGGTGTGCCTGGATAGCCTGGGTGAGGGGCTGATGGCTGTTTGCAGGCTGACCAAGCCCCCCAGTGGAGACCCTCACCCCATGGGGGTGTGGCCAGCCTGGGTGAGGAGCTGATGGCTGTTTGCAGGCTGCCCACAGTCCCTTCAGGGTTCAGGTCCCTACTGGGGTGCCTGGTCAGCCTGAGTGAGGGGCTGAGGGCTGTTTTCAGGATGCCCACAGCTCCCATTGACCCAATGTCCCAGCAAGTTTGGCTGGAATCAGGTTTCTGGGGTTAATTTATCTTCTATAATTGAAACTTTGTTGCCTTGAGTGGAGGCCTAGGCAGACAATGAAGCCTCCTGTTTGCTTCAGCTCTGTGGCTTCTATAATTGAAATATTGTGCCTTGAGCAGAGGCCCAGCCGGCCTAGACAGGCAGTTTGCTCCATCGCTGGTGCAACGAAAGCCTCCTGTTTGCTCTAGCTCCATGGCTGCCAGCTGCCATCTTGGCTGGGTTAATTTGCATATAGTCACTCTAATTGGCTGGGAGCGTGGCTTGGTTGGTGGGCATGGCTTAGGTGTCTCGGAGTGATGGTTAATTTGCATATTACTCTTTTGTTAGATTAGATTACAAAGAGGAAATTAATATGATGTTTGAGAAGTTTATGATCTATACAAGTTATTTTACAATATTATAATTATTATATTTAATGCACTGGATGGTAGGCTTTGAGAGTAAAAGCAAAGTTATCACAAAGATTCTGATCATTTCCAGAATATCTTGTCTTCCCAAACACTCAAGAAGTTCAACTCCTCTAATTCTTTGCTGAGCCCTTCTCTTGGACAGGACTCCCTTACCTTCTATCCTTCCCACCCAAAACAGGGCTCACATAGCATTATCAATATAACATTTCCTCTAGGCAACCTTACACTGAACTACTGCCTGGAATTATTCACTTATTTCTGAATTCTCTTTAATATTCTGTATGTACCATTACTTCAGTTAGTATTCTTTTCTATATATTTTTACTGTAACTGTTGAAATGTCTTTCTTTCCTTAATTTATAGCCTCCTTGTTATCCAATTGTTTTATCCATTTCATGTCCTTCAGAGAGTTCTGACCTCAAAGGTTAGACTTGGAATTTGAGTTCAAAGGAGTAATCTGTTCCAACTTTCCACCCACTAGCGGAATCCCTTGTGTAATATAACTGACAGATGTTTGTCGATCTGCTTTGACACCTGCAGTGGCAGAAAGCGCTGTGTATTTCACGGGTAATTCATTTCACTTTTTAAGACTTGCCAGAAAGTTCTTCCTCACATTGCGCAAAATCAGCTTCCTTAACTTCCATTCATTTTTCTAGGTCTGCCCTGTGAAGCTACATTGAATAACTTTAATATCTTCCCTGGTTCATATCTGGGCAATTTATTTCTAAATGGTAAACATTATGCTTTGTTCTGTAATTTTTTTTATTTCAGGCACACAGATTTCCACTCTGCAGACCATTTTATTTCTTCTATCCCCAAGCCACATTGCAATTACTCTTAGTATTAGCTTTATCACACAAGTACAGGTTTTGAGTCTTGAAATTCTAAGACTAAAAGGGGAAAAACATGACAGCATGACTTGAAAGCAAACCTCTTGAATTGATCATGCTCAGAGAATTATAGAAATGAATAAGATAATGTCTTTGTCACTGAAAAGGTCTTTCTTTCATTAAACAAATAGCTGGTGCAGCAGAGAAATGCAAAGTAAATGTCAATGCAGAGTTGAAAACCTTTATTTTGAAAACAGAAAGCATAGATCATCTGCACTCTCACTGTAACTTTATTTCATTATGTATTGTTACTATTTCAAATTAATCTTCAGGAAACAGAATGAGAGGAGCATTGTATCATCATTCAATATCTGCATTCTTAAACAAGTCTTATCAAAAATTGAAAGCTAGCTTAGTCTGATAGTTATTATTAATGGTAAAGCATTAATTGCTCAAAGGTAAAATGAAATAGTTTGATGATTTTGAGATCTAAACATTAAAGGAAAATGCCAACTCACTTATGAACCAAAATGAGATCTTAACTTGCATTTCTCTATATTCTTGGAAAAAAATGCACCCCATTCTACCCCACCCTCATCATATCTTTTCTAAACCAGCATGACAATATCCATACTAAGAATGAGCGGTGAATAATCTGAGACTCCTGAATGATAATGCTTCTAGATTCTGAATGGCAGTAGATTTGCTATAGTTTAGTAACTGTCCCCTCAAACTGATGGGAGGAAAAGGGTCATTCAGAGACAGGACATCTGTAGTACCTGGAATGCCAGGTTGACAGTACTTTAAAGATCTTGCTCCACTTTTGTCTCAGACAAGCAATCTGCCTTGATCCTTATCTTTATTCTGCACATATGGTGCATTTTTCCCCCTTTGGCCTGTTTTATTCAGATTTTCTCTTTGCCACTGGTTTTATGAAATTTAATGATATGCCTTGCTTTAATTTTCTTCATGTTTCTGGTGCTTGAGTTTTGTAGAGATTCTTGGATCTGTGGGTTTATGGTTTTCATCAGATTTGAAATTTTTCAGTTTTTAGTTCTTCAATTTTTTTCTAATGCCCCCTCCTCTCCTTTTAAGCCTCTAATTACATATTTATTTGGACACTTATTAGTTACTAGGGACCCAGTGCATGAAGTTTGTGCACTGGGGGAGGGGGGTTTCCTCAGCCTAGCCTGCCCCCTCTCACATATTGGGAGCCCTCAGGGGGTGTCCTCTCTGCTCCCCTTGGGGAGCGGGCCTAAGCTGCAGTCTGGCCTCCCTTTGTGGGAGGTAACCAGGCTAATCAGGGGAAGCCACCAGCCCCATCACCCCGCTGCTGCAGCCACTGCCAATCACTGCAGCCATCAAGATGTTTTCATCAACACGTACTCCAGTCCCTTCACCATGAAGAAATGACAACTTTTTTTAGGAATTTTCAAGATGTGTCTTTCATAGGATATGACATTTCTTTCTTTTTTTTTTTTTTATCCTCACCTGAGGATATGTTTCCATTGATTTTTAAAGAATGTGAAAGAGAAGGGAAAAACAGAGAGAAACATCAAAGTGAGAGGAACACTTTGGTTGCCTCCTGCATATGCCCTGACCTGGGCCCCGGCCAAGGAAGAGCCTGCAACATAGGTACATGCCCTTGGTCAGAATTGAACCCAGGCCCTGCAGTCAGCAGGCTGAGGCATTATGCACTGAGCCAAACCAGCTAGGGCAGGATATGACATTTCTTAGCCCTCCAGCAGTGGACCTTCATTTTCTTTCTCCAGGAGTGTGGCAGAAAAACCCTAGATCGCCTTTAGGGATTCTTATTACCCAAGTTACTAAGAATATTACCAGTGTCATACAGGGAGCTTAGCCAATGAGTGGTAAGAAAAGGTGTTTCCTCTGTAGTTCACTCTGATCACCGTCTCCACCCCTGCCCCTCCAATCCCAGCTCCACCCCTGCCCAGGCCTGTAACCTCTGGCTAAAGCTACAGGCCTGGGCAGGGGACCCCCAGACCCCCACTTTTCTAGCTCCGCTCATGCCCAGACCTCTGCGATCACAGGCTCTGCCCTGTCCCTCCAATAGCTGGCTCTGTGGAGGCCAAGCCCTTGTGATCTCCGGCCTTGCCCCTGCTCAAGCCTGAGGCCTCTGGCCTAGGGCTTATGTCTGGATAGGGCACCCTAATACCCCTCCAATCACCAGCTCCACCCTTGCCCATACCTGAGGCATCTGGCCTGGGGAGGAGACCCCCAGCCCCCTCTGATTGCCTGTTCCGCCCCTCAGGCCCCCTTGCCTCCCCCACCACCTGCCTGGCTAATAGGCCTGACCACTTCAGTGGCAGGGCTGAGCCAGACTGGGCGCCACCATCTTGTGGCTATGGATGCTGCCATCTTGTGGCTATGGCGGTGGCTATCTTGTGGCTATGGGGTTGGCCATCTTTGTGATGGTGTGACTCCTAATTTGCATATTACTCTTTTATTAGCTAGGATGTGGCTATGGGCACTACCATCTTGTGGCTATGGGAGCGGCCATCTTTTGTGATGGAGTGATGCCTAATTTGCATATTACTCTTTTATTAGATAGGATGCTATTTCTTTTTATTTTTCAGTCTATTTTCCTTGTGCTTTATTTTAGATAGCATCTATTTTAACATCCATTTCATTAATCTTTTCTTCTGTATTGTCTAACTTGCCATTAATTTCATTCAGTAAATTTTTCATCTTGAACATTGTTTTTATCTCTAAATGTTTTGTATGCATCTTTTGAAAATGTCTTTTCCATGCTTCTATTTAATATATTCAATAATTCTGATAGCTTCTTGAACATTTAGGATACAGTTATAACATAGCATTTTAACTATTTTATCTACCATATCTATCACTGATTCTATCATCAGTATCATTTCTGAGTCAGTCCATTGATGGCTTTTTCCTCTTCATTATTTTTTGGGGATATTTTTCTGTTTTTTTTATGCCTGGTAGCTTTTTATTGAGTGGCATAAAATATGAAATTTACCTTATATAGATTGTTTTTTTATTCCTTCAAATATTATTATACTTTGTTTGGTGATGTGATTAGGGTACTTAGAAGCAATGTGATTCTTTCAGCTCTTTCTTTTAAGCTTTGTTAGGTGGTACAAGAGTGGCATTAGTTTAGTGTTAATTTTCTCCCACTGTTCAGTAAAGATGCTTGTTAAGACTATAAACCACTGCCGCATGAATTATGAGGTTTCCTATTTTGGCCGCTGGTAACAAGTTCTATTGCCAGTGCTGTGTGAATGCTAACTTTTGGGATGATTATTCCCTGGACTTGGACAGATTCTTGACCCACATGCACTAATCAGTCCTCAGTGGAATATTTCTGGGACAGATTCTATAAATCTCACGAGTTTTCTCTTTCTGCCACTCCCTCCCCTCACTCCCTTCCTCTTCTTTCCTCTCCAATATTCTATGACCTCTATGATCTCTAGCTTCCTTATATTTCCAGAGCTCTGGGCTCCATCCCCTTAACTCAATGGGCTCTGTATACATTCCATCTTCTTGCACTGCAAACATTCTTTTTTTTTTCTTTTTTTTAATTTATCTTTATTGTTCAGATTATTACAATTGTTCCTCTTTTTTCCCCCATAGCTCCTCTCCTCCCATTTCCTACCCCACCCTCTGTTCTCACCCCCCTGCTATCCTCATCCATAGGTATATAATCATTGTCCATTCTCTTCCCGCACCCCCAACACCCTTTACCCCCGAAAATTGTCAGTCCACTCCCTTTCTATGCCTCAGATTCTATTCTATTCACCAGTTCATTCTGTTCATCAAATTTTTTATTCACTTGATTTTTAGGTTCACTTGTTGATAGATATGTATTTGTTGTTCATAATTTTTATCTTTACTTTTTCTTCATCCTCTTCTCAAAGGATACCTTTCAGCATTTCATATAATACTGGTTGGGTGGTGATGAACTCCTTTAGCTTTTTTTTGTCTGTGAAGCTCTTTATCTGACCTTCAATTCTGAATG
>PVJC01012848.1:0-38859 GCA_004026665.1 Murina feae
TCCTCCCCCTCTTCCCCCTCCTCCTCCTCCTCCTCCTTGGGTGCAGCTCACCCTCTGGCAGCGCAGGTTCGGCTGCAGCCAGGTGGTAGGCAGGGCCCACCTGCCAGGGCCTGCACCCTGCCATCCAAGGGCCTGTGGACCGCACAGTGAACAAAGCTGGCGCTGCGGGAGAGGGAGGCTGTGCCCCAGCCAAGCCAGGGGAGGCACCGTCACCAGGGAAACCCTCACTGTTCTGGAAAGACCAAAAGAAGAAGAAGGGAGAAAATGGCCTTCTTTCCAAACATGGGCACCTCGGTGTCCCTCGCGCAGACTTCTGCCGGAGCAGAGCAAGGTCCCTGATGCCACCGGACCCCTTCCCAGCGCTTCCTGCACTGCGCCTTCCCTGAGGTGTCGCGAAGCCTCTGGGAGGGGCAGGTCAGGGCTCTATTCAGGCCTCCCCATCCCAAAGGCCACTCTTTCCACAAAGCACTGGCTGTTTATCTGAGGCTATTTTTTAACTGGGGGGCGGGGGGGGGGCGGGAAGGGGGGAAGGCAGCTGGCCCAGGGTCAGGGAGAGAGGGTGGGGGCCCGGTTGCTTTGTTGGCTAAAACAAAACAAAATAAAATCCTCCAATTAAGTGGTGAGAACCAGGAAGCTGTGTGACCTCGGGCAACGCCCTCAACCTCTCTGAGCATGTCTTAGCGCTTGCAGGATGGAGGTAACAGTTTCGGTGCTGTGAGCGAGCATTGCCCGCGACTGCCGCCGTCAAATGCCTCATAACGTGTTCGATGCTTAGGATGCGGCTTTGCCTCCTCCCCCCACGGGCCAGGTCCTCGCCATGCACAGGCCCTCGTGGGGGCAAAGCCAGCAGTCCTGGCGGTGCTGCTCAGGAGCATCCAAGCCCAGAGGGGATTCCCCGTTTCTGACACGTCAGAGGCTCCTCCTCGTCGCTTTTACTCTGGAAAACAGCGGAGACTTTTTATGATTTAGAAGTGAAAGTGAGGCTTCAACAAAAAGGGAGCTGCCGGAGGGAAAAGGAGCCAGCTGCTGGGGACAAGGCAGCGGGAAGGGGGCTGAGAAGAGATGCAAGGCTGATGTGAGGTGGCATGCGCTCAGCTGCCTCACTCTCTGCCCCCAAAATGCCGCCCATCGCTGCGCCTCACCGAGGCCCACAGGGCAGACGGGTTCTCTGAGGGACTCCCCTCCGTCCGGCAGCTGTGCTGACCTTGTGACTCAAAAACGGGGTGAAGTCACCTGGGCTCCGGCCGACTCACCTCTCCCTGAGTCACAGGGGCCACCGGTGGCTTGCGCGCGGCCCTGGCCTCTGGGGGAAGCTCTGTGCACGGCTACTCACACGGGAGCTCGTGCTGCCACGCGGCAGTGCCTGGCCCTCGCGAGTGCCCGGCGGGTTCTTGCCCATCCATGTGGCTTGGAGGAGAAACTATTTCCATTTCTTAAAACACAGCAGCCCTGGCCAGGGTTGCTCGGTGGGTAGAGCGTCCGCCTGCTGACTGAAGGGTCCCGGGTTCGATTCCGGTCAAGGGCATGTACCTTGGTTGCAGGCACATCCCCAGTAGGGGGCGTGCAGGAGGCAGCCGATCGATGTTTCTCTCTCATCGATGTTTCTCTTTATCCCTCTCCCTTCCTCTCTGTAAAAAAATCAATAAAATATATTAAAAAACAACAGCAGCCCTGGCCAGTGTGGCTCGGTGGGTTGGGCGTCATCCTGGTTCAGTTGCTGGTCAGGGCACATACCTAAAAAATAAAAATTAAAAATTAAAAAAAAAAAACATTAAAAAAAACAACACATAGAAAAGCCAGGTGAGCGTAGCCTGGAAGGTCGTCCCGCCCGTGACCGCGTCTAGAGCACCTGCATCGATGCCTCATCGCCTCACCGGCTCGCTCTGGGGTCCCATGGGCAGGCAGGGCATTGCCATGCTGTCGTACCCAGTTTCCAGATGAGAACACTGAGGTGGGGAAGCGAGCCCTGGGCTGCTCCCCTTCATGGCTCTGGAACGGACTCCCGCGCTGTAGGCTGCCCCTCCAGCTCAGAGGCAGGGGATTTTGGACAGAACCCAGATAGACGGGGAGGAGTGTGTTGCTTCAGCCTTACCTGTCGGGGCCGTGAAACAGGGCGGCTGTTGGGGGTGACGCGGGATGTGAGCAGCTGTCTTCGGGAGGCCTGCTTCTCTGAGGCAGCCCAGGCCTAGCCGTGGCTGACGGGACAGGCGTGGCAGGGCCCTGGGGAGACGTGGAATGAACCCCCACCTGCTGGAACTTGCTTCGGGGGCTCTGACTGGGCGCCTGATGGGCAGAGCAGCCCCTCTGGCACCTGACATGTGCGGCGTGGCTGACTGGTGGCCTCGGGGACACCCAGCCAGGTGGGCCAGGTGCGGGGGTCCTGGCTCTGGGAGGCTTACACTCGCCCAGGTAAGTGGGGTGCAGGAGTCGCCAGGGCACTTGGGGAGGGGCATCTGGGGCAGAGGAAGGGGCAGGGAGAGGGGCCTCCGGCTGAGTCCCTTGCCTCTGTGGCCGTCCTAGTGGAAGTCCCTGGTGGAGACAGTCCCGCCCTGGCACCTGGGGGTGGCTGGGGTGTGTGGAGGCAGGAGCTGCAGGCAGGATCCCACAGGCCTGAGTGTGTGCGGGAGCTGCAGACACCTCCGCATGGTGACCATCCTGCGGTGGGCGATCAGGCCTCACAGCAGAGAGAGTCTGTCCCCGTGTCCCTCCCTTCTTCCCGCCCCAGCCAGACTGCGTGGACGAACACGCGTTTGGCTTGGAGGGGCAGGCGGTGCTGGACAGGCGCGATGGCCGAGTGAGGAGGACATCGCGCTGGGCCTGGGGGGCTCACCGTCCTGGTCCCGGTCCCGTGGGGGAGGCTGGGCTGGCACCGGCTCAGCCACCACCGCGCGGCTCCCTCACCTCCTCCTAGACGAGAAGGAAGGCCTGAGGGAGGAGAGAGCAAGGCCAGACCCTGAAGGACATGCGGAGACGAACGAGGGGAGGCTAATGGTGGGTGACCATCCTTGTCCCTCCTGTGTGGTCATCAGCAGAGAGCCAGCGGGCAGAGCCCAGTGCCCTGCAGGCCCAGGCCCCCTGTCTCCACCAGGCAGCAGGGCCTGTTCCCGGGCAGCTGGGCGGGAGACCTGGGGGCGAGAGCTGGGGTCACCGTGAGTGTCCCACGGGGGGCTCCTGCTCTGCCATCCCCGCCTGGGCGTCCTCAGGAAGTGCTGGACAAGGGCATGCATTTCCACTTGATACCACGCAGGATCCTGACCGTCCTAGAGCACCTGTGAGTGGGTGGCCAGAGGCCCTCAGCCCAGCCTGGGCCCTGCTTCTCCCCCCTCCCCACCCTCCCCCCAGTCCTTGGAGCCTGTTGGATAGAAGCCTGAGGGTGGGTGTCCCCGGGACCACGGAGGACGCCCAGGATCCAATCCCATTAAACAAACAGGCAGCACCAGGCGCCTCCCGGGCCTGGGCCTCTTCTGCCCGAGTCTCCACCGTCCTCCTGCAGGACACCTGGGCTGCGGGCTGTGGGCACGGGCTGGCCGCCTTCTGGAACTCACTTTCCCTGTGACATCGTCTGTCACCTCAGCGTGAAGAGGGCTGGGGTTTCCTTGTTGCAGGATTCTTCTCCCACGAGAAGCTTCTCTCCGCATCCTCTGAACATCTAGTGCGAGGGGAGGAAGTGTCCTGAGCAGCGTCAGAACCCCCGGCATCTCCAGGCCGCCTGGGTCCTCAGGGAACACCCCCCCCCCCCCAATCTGGCTGTTTGCTGAGTGAGTTGTGCAGCCCGAGGACCGACGCTTACAGCAGGAGGTCAGGGCTGTTCCAGACCAGCAGGAACCACCGCCCCGCGCTGGGGTGGAAACAGAGCAAAGCCCAAAGCGACACTTACTAACCCCACAGTGGCCGCCGAGGGCTGTGCAGCAGGGCTCCTCCAAGCCTGTGGACCTGGGGGCGGGGGGAGAGCGACCCAAACCCTCGCTCAGGCCCTCAGGGGCCTAACCGTAACCCTGGCACCCGGCGTGCACCCCGTGTCCCCGCCCACCCTGCAGCCCGCCGCTGGCAGGTGACCCCTCCCCTGTCCTTCCCTTCGACCTGCTCTCATGCACGTCTCCAGAGCAGGACTCCCGCCACCATCCAGGCGTTTGGCTGGTCTGATCGGAGCCCCGTGCTGCCTGTAGCTAAACCGGGAGGGCCCCTGTCGGGCCCCAGAGTGGGCTGTACCGGGGTGGTGGTTGGCCAGCGCTGGAGCGTCCCACGGGCCAGGCGCCCTCGCAGGAGCCTTGCTGGCTGGCAGGCGTGGCCGCCGATGGATGGGTTTGAGTTCCCAGGGAGAGCACCGACTGGCCAGGGCGGAGAACGGGATGACGTCGGGGAAGCACCTCCGTGGCTGGGCCTTGGGTTCCTCGTATGACAGGGAAAATGCTTCGCATCAGGTGGCTGTGAGGATCGGCTGGGAGGCCCTAGAGTGCCCGGCCAGGTGCTGTCGTGTGGTGGTGGGAGTCCATAGTGACAAGCCCTGCACGCCCCCCAGGGGAGGCTGGAGGCCCAGGAGGGGCCCGATTTCAGAGGAGAGGGAAGGGAGAGCCAGAGCTGAGAGGGCTGCTCTCTGCATGGGATTCCTGCGGGCGGGGGCTGTCCCCCTCTCTTGCCTCAGCACCTGTCACCTCGTCACCTGTCAGGTGGGGGCCTGGCCTCTGTTTCTCTGACGGCGGCTCCCTCCAGCGTGGACCTGGGAGGGAGGCTGTTCGCCCAGCCGGCCCTCCCCCACCGCCCAGAAAGCAGCTCCCACTGCGAGGGGTTTGGTGCCCGAATGGGACCCTCAGGGAGGATCTGATGCCCAAACGCCCCTCCGCCCGCCATTTGTCTCCGCTCCTGCGGCTGGAAGGGGAGCGAGAGGGCCACCCAGCAGGCTCGCCCCCAGCCCCCTCTCCTGGCTGCTGGACCCTGGTCTTGAGCCTCGGAAGAGAGGGCCAGGCCTGGAGGCTTCACCTCCCAGGGCCCTGGTCTCTCCCGCCTCCCGGGTCGCGGGCTGCAGGCTCGGCGTGTCCCCAGGTCTCTGGAGAGCCGCGTCCCGACAGGGTGGCCTGACCCAGCCCAGGCTCCGCGGTCTTTGCTCCTCAATAACTATGGCGGCTCCTCCGCTCAGCCCCAGCCTGACAGCTCCCGGGATGACTGGTTCTCAACCTTCTGGCCCTTTAATACAGTTCTTCATGCTGTGACCCAGCCATAAAGTTATTCTCGTTGCTACCTCATCTCTGTAATGTTGCTGCTGTTACGAATCGTAATATAAATGTCTGATATGCAGGATGGTCTTAGGCGACCCCTGTGAAAGGGTCATTCGACCCCCAAAGGGGTCGCAACCCACAGGTTGAGAACCGCAGCTTTAGAGAGCCCGCCCTGAACCCTGAGCTGAGACTCTCCCACGACACCCCATACTCTGCCGACGGCATTACCTCCTGCTATCGGGGGTCTGTGTTGTGCCCATTTTACAGGTAGGATAACAGTGCCTCTAGGCGGGTCAGGGACTGTTCAATGAGGAGCGGGCGGAACCAGGACCCAGACCAGGTGGGCCTGCTGCCCGCACATCACATCACCTGCTCAGCCAGTCCGCGTCCCAGGCCCTTGTTCCCACGAGCCATCCGTCCCCCAAGCCTGTGCCGGGAGCCCTGAGCCTAGGCCTTCCTTCCCACAATCTGCCTGTGCGGGGCCCCTCCCTGGCCTGGGACACAGCTTCCCCGGGTCCTCTGTTGCCACCGTGCCTACAGATGAAACAGGAGGTGACACTGCAGCAGCTGGCAGTGGTCCTCGCGGATCATCCTCTGAGCAGCCTTGGCTGTTGGGGCGTGGGAGGTCATTTCCCAGAGTCCTAGAGAGTCTGTCGGGCCAAGGAGTCTGGGGGGCCAGCGGTTCCTCCTCACTAGACAGGCGAGGAAACCGAGGCATGAAGAAAGGCTGGGGGTGCAGCTGGTGGGTGGTAGGGTGTGGGGTCAGCCCGGGGTTGAAAGCACTCTGCCCTTCCCCCACCCGCCCCTGGCCTGTCAGACCCATCCCCGCCCTCCGAGCTCAGCTGGGCTGCAGGGACGTGACCAGCAGCTGGCCGCCGGCCGCTGCGCCCTTCCTCCGGGCCCGCCCTGCTGTCTTCCCCCTGCGTCTAGCGTGGTCATTAGGGCTCCCGTTGTGGCCTCGGCATTGTCTGTCCTGATTGTTTCCCAGCCTTCTGGGCGCTCAGATAAGAAGCGCCTGCCTGCCGTCGCCTGCTTTGGGGGTCTCCACCGGGGGCCCTGGAGAACACGCGCCAGTGAGGGCGCAGCCCTGCCCCACAGCCTGGCTTCAGCAAGGCGAGGCCGTGGCTCTGGGATGGGGATAAGAAGGGCCAGGTCGGGAGGGAGGACTTCCTCTCCTTAAACAGATTTTAACCTGAGAACTTGATGACAGGAGTGGTGACTCGGCAAAGAGAAAAGGGAAACTGATCTAACCTTGGTTTAACCTCGGCTCCAGCATCCGCATCCGCATCCGCAGTGGGACGGGAGTGAGGGCCTCCTCGCCCTCCAGCAGGAAGGACCCAGCTCCCTTCTCCCAGCAGAGCCTGTGGTTTTCACTCTGGGTGTGGTGGGGAGGTCTGCTGTCTCAGGAAATCTCTTCTCCGTTCAGATTCTCATCGCCCCGTCGGGGCTCGTGTGTTTGGGGCCACTTAGTCTTGTTTTAGCTCGATGGCCGGTGTTTACTGAAGTTAGCCCAGCGATGTTTTCCTGGAGAAATGCTTGTTGCTGGGAGAAGGGGATATTTGAAAAGTAGTCCTATTTCCCAGCTGGTGTGCTCAGTGGTGAGCGTCGACCTGTGAACCAGGAGGTCAGGGTTCGATCCCCGGTCAGGGCACAGGCCCGGGTTGTGGGCTCGATCCCCAGTGGGGGGCGGGCAGGAGGCAGCTGATCCATGGTTCTGTCATCATTGATGTTTCTAAATCCCTCTCCCTTTCTCTCTGACATCAATAAAATGGTGTGTTTTTAAAAAGTAGTTGTGCAGGTGAGGGTTTAAATGCCAGTTTCACTGCTTGCTTCTCTGTGGCTTGGGTTCTACAAATGACTGCAATGCTTGTTGGGAAAGAGGGTGCTTGATGACGGTTAGCTCTCTTCTGCCCTAGGAGCTGCTCCTACACATGCACTCTCACAGACATGCACACACACATGCATGCACTCTCACATACATGCATACACACATGCACACTCACGAGCGCACACATGCACATGCATGCACACGCATGCACGTGAGCATCCAGCCTGAAAGGAGCAGCGCTGAAGGGGAGAGACCCCCAGGCCTGCTCCTGCATGTGCTGGGGGAGCTCCCTTCAAAATCGCTCCTCAAACCACTCGTAGGCAGGGGGTGCCTCTGCTGTGACTGCGTCCACAAGTGACATGTGAACGGACAGTGGCCCTCTGATCCTCCTCTGAGTGGCCCTGGCTGTTGGGCTGTAGGACGTCAGGGCCCCCGAGTGTCCATCGGGCGGAGGAGCCGGGGGACCAGCTGTCCTCCCTCACGAGTGTGATGAACAGACAGACCTGAGGGGGGGGAGGGGGCAGCGTGAGTTCAGTTGTTCCCTGACCGGGTGGCACGGCATGGGGGTCAGTCCTGGACTGAGACCACCCTTCCCCCTCCCCACACCCGAAACCTCCTCCGTAGAGGTCCCCTTGCTTCTGGGCGTTGACTCAGCCTTGGCAAAGCCCCTCCGGCAGGTGAGGCCCCCCGGGGCGCCCGGCGCTGTGGGCGTGGCCTGCTGTGAGCTCACCCTCCCCAGGAGGCCGTTCTCCTGCTAATGCCCCACTTCTCGCTGGCTTGTTTCCAGAGCAAATCATGGAGGAAGATAAAGAACATGGTGCACTGGTCGCCCTTCGTCATGTCCTTCAAGAAGAAGTACCCCTGGATCCAGCTGGCGGGACACGCAGGTAGTGGCTCTGCCCGTTTCCCCGGGGCCCTCGGCTCGTGGGTGGGGGGGGGGGGCTTGGGGGGTGCAAGTGGCCCATCAGGTTCTCTGAGACTCCCAGTGACGGCGGCAGCCATGGCTCTCACGCTGCTCACAGCCGCGCAGGGACAGCTGCATCCCCTCCCAGACACGCACCCCCCGACTTGATTCCTTTAGTCTCTGTCTCTTAACTCGATAAGACAGGTGACGTTGCAGGCAGGTTTGTCACCTGGGACAAGGAGGCAGCGTCTCCGCCTTCCCTGAGCACCTGCTGCCCCGCATCGCCCGGGGTCGCAACATCAATGAGAAGGCAGTGTCCGCTGGAAGGAGGCCCAGGTGGGAGGCGGGTGCCATGCCGGGTGCAGGGAGGAGGGGCACCTGGAGCCAAGCCCGGAGCTGCCCAGGCCGCACGGGGCCCTTCGGTGGCGTCCCCCGGGGCATTCGGTGCTGTCCGTGGCCTGGCCTCCATCAGCCAGCACAGGGCCTGGCCTTTCTCTTCCACCCCAAGCACATGGGCTCGGCCCAGGCTCAGGATGGACGCCCCCTGAGGGCGTGCTGGGCAGGGGCATGGCCGGGGGGCGAGTGTGGACCCGGCTCTCAGCCAGCTGCTGCCCTGGCACTGAGCCAGTCCTAGCGGGATTTCTCCTGAGACCAGAGATGCCCTCGTTGCCCGAGAAGCAGCAGCGATGATGGGGGTGGGATGAGGATGGCAGTGAAAATACAGAGAGAGTAAGTCCTGGCACAGACCTGCCCCTGGCCCTGCGCCCTCCGGCAGTGAGCACCGGCCCCTCCGTCGTCAGAGCTGCCGTCGGTGTGGGGGGCCCGGGATGTGCACCCACCCCTCTCCACGGTGGAGACCTGCCCACCTTCAGGCCTGCGCTTAGCAAGCCCCGACGCATCCCGAGGGGCACAGGCCGGGGCGCGGGGGCCCGTGGGGAGGCCCTGCGCTGAGGACCTCGCTCTGCAGGGAGCTTCAAGGCGGCTGCCAACGGCCGGATCCTGAAGAAGCACTGTGAGTCGGAGCAGCGCTGCCTGGACCGGCTCATGGCCGACGTGCTGAGGCCCTACGTGCCGGCCTACCACGGGGACGTGGTGAAGGACGGGGAGCGCTACAACCAGATGGACGACCTGCTGGCCGACTTCGACTCGCCCTGCGTGATGGACTGCAAGATGGGCGTCAGGTGAGCCAGGCTCGGCCGCGCCCGGCCCCGTGGCAGATACCGGGGCGGCATCCGGGCGCCCCTGAGGCCTCGTGGGTGCATGGGCGGGCCTGGGGGTCTGGTTGGACCCCATCCCCACCCCAGCCATGTCCCATTACGTGCAGAGGGGACCGGGACCCTGGCTTTGACCCCGATGGCTCCCCCACTCGGGTGAGCTAGGGTGGGGCAGGAGCACTAGCAGGTGGGGCCGGGCTTGGTGTGAGTGTCCCCAGGGAGGGGCAGAGGCAACTGCCTGTCCGGTGAGGGGGGGGCTGCTGGGGTAGCAAGGGATGGCTTCCTGTTGCATGAGCTTCCCATTTCCCCGACACCCACCCAGTGCCGATGAGTGGGGGAGGGCTGGTTAGAGACTTGTGCCTGCAGAGTGCGATGAAGCAGGGGGCGCGGCTGGCCTCTCCGCCGAGGGTGCTCCAGGCCCCGGCCCAGCACATTGGCCAAGAGGGTTACCTGGGCCCGTGTGCAGGGCTGGGACACCTCCTCCTCCCAGGACCCAGGCTCCCCTGATGTCTGCCCAGGGACATAAGCAGGAGAGGAGCTGGGAGGGAGGAGGGAAAGGAGACGGGCCCTGCTTGGCTCCATGGTGTCCTTGTCCCCTCGCGAACTTGGACCACTCAATGCCGGGCTCGCCATGCGGCTCCCTCTCCTGCTGGGCCCAGGGTCGGGGCTCGGCGTGGCTGTCAGCCTCGTGGTGCCCGGTGCGCTGGGACCCGGCGAGCCGCCTGCCTCAGGGGCTGGGCGGGCAGGCCGGACGCTGGCCCCTTCGCTCCCCGGGCAGGCGGGCTGCACGCAGCAGCACTCGGAGCGGAGCTTGCTTGCTTTGAATGGTTGAAGCAGGTTTGTTCCTCATAAAAGGAAATAGAGGCTGATGGGGGAGAGGGAGAGACACAGGGAGAAGCCAGGCGGCCGCGCACGCCCGCTCTCCTCCTCCTCGCTCCTGCGGGCGGGCGCTGAGTCCTGAGGCGGTCGCTGTGCTGGGCGCCGTGGGGTGACCTCAGGGCAGGGCGGATGGGAAGTGCAGGTCCCGCTCTTCGCTCTCACTGTCCCTGCCTCCCTGCGCGCTCGGGCCTCGCCAGCTGCAGCCCACAGGGGGAGACAGACGTCCAGTCCCTCCGGCCACCACCTGGCCACTGCCCTTCCCCGGCGTCATTTCTGTCCCAGGAAGCGCCCCTCCCCGTCTCTGGGGCACCAGGATGCCCCTTCTCATGGGGAAACACATACATAACCTGGTTGGTGTTCATTCAGACCCGGCCAGACAGCGTGCACACTGGGGAGAGGCACAGCCAGCGGGTTCTGAAAGGGGCCGTGCCTCTCTGCGCCCTGAGAGGCCACTGGGCACACGGGCCCTCAGCCCAGGGCTGCCCTGCCCCCGTCTCCTGTGCTTCTGCCCACTGCACCCAGGGGCTCTCAGAAGGGCCCAGAGTGGACCAGCGAGGCTGCCCCACCCAGCGCCACCTTCCCTGCCATAGAATGGGCCCTTCTGTGCTCCCGGGTGCTGTGCTGGGTGCTCCCGGGTGCTGTGCTGAGTGCCCCGGGTGCTGTGCTGAGTGCCCCGGGTGCTGTGCTGGGTGCTCCCGGGTGCTGTGCTGAGTGCCCCGGGTGCTGTGCTGGGTGCCCTGGGTGCTGTGCTCCCAGGGCCTCTCTGGGTATGAGCTTTGACACAGGGGGTTAAGGGACCCTCCCCAAGGGCCACACAGCCCTGAAGCAGTGCAGTCCTCGTTGCCCGGCCTCCACCTGTGCTGGCCGAGGGGGCTCTCCTGGGATCAGTCTGCCGTTTTCCCTGCGTCGGTGCAGAGCCCTTGGCCTCACGCCTCCCCTGAGGCCAGCGGCCGGGCCCCAGCGCGTGGCTGTGCTGGGCAGAGGCGGGAGGCAAGAGCCAGCGTCTCCCCCGCGCACAGGGCGAGACTTGTCACCGAGCGGCGGTGGAAGGCAGGGCAGGGAGCGCGGGGGCCTGCAGGGTCCTAGACTGGAGGCGCCTCTGGGCCCCGGTCCCACGTGGACCTGCGCTCACACTGCTCCGGGGACTTCCTTAGACTTGACCCTGTGCCTCTGTCATGTGACCTGCCAGGGTCTGGGGCGGAGACCAGCGCCGTCCCCTGCACCCCTGCCCTGCGTGCGCTGTAGGTGGCTTTGGGGTGTCACCTGTTGGTTCTCCACTGCCCCCCCCACCCCGCCATATGAGATGGAGGTACAACCTTCCTGGGGCAGGGGGCAGGCAGGCAGCAGGGCAGTGTGGGTGGCTCCCCACGGCCCCACAGCCCCGCCCAGCAGTGGGCATCCCTGCCAGCCCCTTGCCCTCCAGGAGGGTGAGCAGCTCTGCCCAGACAGAGCGCAGGCCTCTTTGGGGAAAGCCTGCGTGGAAGGCTTTCACAGCGAGGCTGCTTCCTGTTTGAGAAGCTCCCGGGGGCTCTTTGCAGAAGTGGGGCCGCCCACCACCCGCAGGCCCTGCAGTGCGTCAGGGGCGTTTGGGGGAGCACCCCTGCCCAGCCATCCGCGCGCAGGGCTCCGCGCAGCCGCCTTGCCTGCCGGCTCTCCTCACCAGCTGGCTCAGCGGGCACCGCAGTGTGAGCACATGTGGGCATGGCCGGCTCCTTACACCCTCACCCCCTCCTGGAAGGTCAGATGACCAGGCCCACGGTCTCACCCAGGGATCTGGGTTTTTCTTAACCCGTTGATGCAGCGGTTTCTATAAGTGTCTTTACAAGGCGTCATGCATTTGACATTCAGTCTGCTGGGTCCTCACCAGCAGCTTGGGGTGTGGGGGGAAGTGAGGCCCCAGGACAGACGGGCGAGTGGGAGCCGCCGGTTGCCACACAGGCTGCGTGTGGGCCCCCCCGCCCACGCAGAACCCGGGACAAAACTTCCTCTCCTGCCCGTATGGCTGCACATGTCTGTCCCGAGAGGGGTCACTGTGGGGCAGGGGAGGAGGGGAGTCTGCAGTGGGGCAGGGGAGGGGTCCAGCCTCTTGCTGCTGGTCCTGTACCGTCCCTGCTGCTGTGCTCCCAGTGTCCAGGGGGTCCCACGCCCAGGTCAGCTGCGGACCCGGCCTGCCCGTGCGGAGGGAAGGACACTGAGCCGGTCAGTGGGACAAGTTTTCCCTGGCTCTTCAGGCCGGGGCTCAGGCGTGGGGGGCAGGATGGGCCGGAGCGTCGCTCGGCAGCACAGAGGCCACGGAGCCCAGACTTTGTCTCCTGCCCTGGGCGTCTCCCTCCAGCCACCTCCTGGCCAGTTACTCTGGAGGGAGGCAGCCATCTAAGGCAGCGGTCACCAACCAGTGGTCCGTGAGGTCCAAAAGGTTGGCGACCGCTGATCTGAGGGCCAGCCCAGCCCCTCAGGCTGCCCCAGAGCTGGGAGCCCGAGCTGGGTGAGCGGGGGACAGAGCGGGCTCCGACCCACACGCAGGCTTCAGAGGGTGCTCTGTGGAAGGTCCCTGGCAGCTGAGCAGGGGCAGCTGGTGCCCTGATGGCCCCTGGTGCCCCGCCAGCGGCCTCACCTGGCTGCCCCACCCAGGACGTACCTGGAGGAGGAGCTCACCAAGGCCCGGAAGAAGCCCAGCCTCCGGAAGGACATGTACCAGAAGATGGTCGAGGTGGACCCCGAGGCCCCGACCGCGGAGGAGAACGCCCAGCGGGCGGTGACCAAGCCCCGGTACATGCAGTGGAGGGAGACCATCAGCTCCACGGCCACCCTCGGCTTCCGCATCGAAGGCATCAAGGTGAGGCCACTGGGGCCCCGCCCAGTTCTATGGCCCCGCCCAGATCCCGGGCCCCGCCCAGCTCTGTGGCCCCGCCCATATATCGGCCCCGCCCAGCTCTGTGGCCCCGCCCAGCTCTGTGGCCCCGCTCATATATCAGCCCCGCCCAGCTCTGTGGCCCCGCCCAGCTCTGTGGCCCCGCCCAGTTTCCTGGCCCCGCCCAGCTCCCAGCAGTGAGGGGGGGGCGGGGGGGGAGCAGACTGTGCTCTGCCTGGGTCTCAGGCTCTGCCGAGGCCCCGCTCCTCCGCATGGCCCGGTGTGGGCAGCCCGGGGGAACCTTAGAGAAGCTGTCCGCGTCCTCAGGCCGGGACAGGTGGGTGGCGTGAAGGGCGCTGGGCTTGGCGCACCGGCGGCTCCAGTCCTGCCCGGAGTGAGTCCCTGCCGAGGACTCCGCCCTGAGCCCAGGCCGTCCTGGGCCCTGAGAACCCCCGGGAGGCAGGTTGCAGGATGCGGTGGGGGAGCTGCCTCCCCATCCAGGACCCGGAATCCGGGACGGGAGCGAGATGCAGGCCCGGGAGGGAGCACAGGGGCCGCCTCCACATCCACGCGGGGCTGCTGCGCCCAGGCTGCAGGGCCAGGCACTGCCCCTCGTGTCCCCACGCCAGGGCCGCCCCTTCTCTCTCCAGCCTCCCCAGGAGGGTCTCGGGTGCTCTCCCTGTGCCCCACCCCCTGCTGTGGGGCCTGAAGAGCAGATCAGTCACCCCCAGAGCAGGGTCGAGGCCGGCCCGCGGGGTCTCGGGCAGTCAGCGCCCCGGGTCCCTGCAGGGCTCCAGGTTCTGTTGTCTGTCCACTCACTCTCGCCCCCAGGCCCAGCTATAGTCAGGTCAGGGCTGGGCAGCCTGCAGCCTGGCGGCTCCGCAGCGCCCTCCGATGGTGCTTAGGAGTATGGTTCTGCCCTTGGGGTGCCCTGCTGCCGCCCTTGGTGCGTGTCTGCCTCCCTGTGTCCCACTCCCCATGTCCACCTCCCCAGGGACAGCTGCTCTGCGAGCTGAGCTCCGGGCTGAGCGGGGCGCGGGGGGCAGGCTGCCTGCTCACCTACCCAGGGCCCCTCCATCTTCCAAATCAGCTTCCCTGCTTCACCTCCAGCCTCGGGCTGGGCGCACCCCGCACGCGTGGCGTGTCCCTCTCGCTCACCCCCTTTCCGGGCTTGGTTGCGCCCCCCCTTTCCCTTCACTCTCGCTCTGTCTGCATGTTCTGGGCTCTGCCCCTGGTCCGCTGCCCACCAGCTGGGAGAGCAGCCGGGTCTTCCCCAGCAGCCCCTCCCTTCCGTCCAGGGGCCGCCCCAGAGCCCCCCCCCCCATCCGCCCCGCACTCACCCCTGTGCCCGCGTGTGGACACCTGCTGCCCGGGGCTCAGGCCTGGCAGGAGCGGCTTTCTCAGGCCCCTGGGTGGGCGAGCAGGGAGCCTGCCCCCCGGGCCCTGCTGACCCCGCCTGGGTTCTCCTCAGAAGGAAGACGGCTCGGTGAACCGGGACTTCAAGAAGACCAAGACCCGGGAGCAGGTCACGGAGGCCTTCAGGGAGTTCACCAAGGGGAACCCTACCGTCCTGGTGAGGCCGGGGTGGGGGGAGGGGGGAGGGGTGGGGGAGGGCAGGATGCGGAGCCCACTCTGCAGTGGCCACGGCGCCCACACAGAGCCGGGCCCACAGGGCTGCGGGGAAGGTGAGAGGAACGGGGACCTGCGGGCACATGGGAAGCTCGGGGACACTCCTCCCTCCTTCCCTCTCGGCCCCCAGAGGCGCTCTCCGTCCTTTTAAGGGCCACCCTCTCCCGCGGGCTCCTCAGCAGCCGCTGCCGGCCAGGCACTGTGCCCAGTGCTCACCCATCCTCGTGCAGCCTCTGGAGCGGGTGGATGCTCTTGTCCCCATTACACAGATGAGGAAGCAGAAGTCCAGGCCACACAGCGAGGACAGGGCGGAGAGGGCTTCACCCGAGGGGCTGGGGCCTGCTGGCCCCTGCACCTGGTCCTCCCAGGCTGTGAGGCTGAGAGAGGGGAGTGGGCCGGGGGGAGTCACAGCTCCTCCTGGGGAGGAGTCTGCCGGCGTCTCAGCCTGGAGGTGCAGGTGGCAGAAGGTCATGACACCGTGACTTCCTTGACGGATGCTCTGGCCACTGGGATCAGGACCCCAACCATCCCATCAACTGCAGGGTGTCATGTCTCTGCACCCCGGGGCTGGGAGCCCTGTGACCGTCCGACATGCACACGGGCTGGGAGCACTGTGACCATCAGACACGCAGGCACACGGGCTGGGAGCACTGTGACCATCAGACACGCAGGCACACGGGCTGGGAGCCCTGTGACCGTCCGACACACAGGCACATGGGCTGGACACTGAGAGGCGCCCTCTAACAGGGCTGCAGGGCAGGGAGGGTGGGATAGTCAGTGCCACTGGAGTTGGGGACACTCCCTCCCTTTCCACCTGGGAGACTCCCCTTGACCCCTGGGCCCCCACCCCACCCTTCCAGGGCCTCAGGCTCTGGGTGCTGGGTCGCCAGCTCCTCACAAAGCAGCTCAGAAGGCTGCTCCCTGTGCCCTGAAGGGAGGGGTCTGTTCCGGGCTGTGTCCAGGCTGGCCTTGCTTGCCCCAGGCCACACTTAGGGCTGGTGCGCCTGTGTACGCCTCTGTGGCCAGGCGTCCCCAGGGGAGGTAGCACCCCCAGGCCACACAGCAGCCCTTTCGTAGGGCTCCGTGGAGAGGCCCCTGGAGAGAGATGTGTGGCTCTCGCGCTGGCTCTGCCCATTCGGAAGTCAGGGCACTGACGTGGGTGTCAGGAGGACGCCATGGCAACGAGCTCCCAGGATGCTGCCTGCCCTGCACTGCGCGCAGAGTCAGCTTAACCCCATGTGAGCTGCACCGGCCTCCGGGGAAAGCGTGGCAGGAGCCCGGCCCCGGTCTGCTCTGGGCCTCAGCTGCCTTCATGACCTGCGTGCCCCTCCCCCTGACACTCAGTGACCCTAATGGGGCTTAAAACCCAGCCCCAGTCCAGGTGTTTAAACCCTCACCTTTCTCCTCCCAGGTCGCCTACCGGGACCGGCTGAAGGACATCCGCGCCACCCTGGAGGTGTCCCCCTTCTTCAAGGGCCACGAGGTGGGTCCTGGGCCATTGCCGCCCTGGGCAGAGCTGCGCTCGTGCGGCTGGGGTGCCCTGGGCCTGGGTGGTGCGCCCGCCTCTCTCACTAACAGATCTGCCTGCTCCGCAAGCCAAGGGGCGTTTTCAGGGTGACAGGCAGCCCCCCGGGTGGCCCGGCTCACGCAGGGACCGCGTCATCCACTCTGCCAGGAGCTGGGGTGACCCCCGGGACTGTCCTGCTTGAGGTCAGGCTGTGCCCTTCCTTCTCCCTCGAAGCCACTCCGGGTGCTGTGGCAGGACCTCCGTTCTACACACCTGAGGGTCTCAGGGCAGAAGCTCTGAGCTGCTGGAACAGCCGAGTGACCCGTCACCCCGAGACCCGCAGGCCGGAAAGGAGACGCCTGAGAAAGAGGGTTTGGAAATTGTCAGCAGGTTCCCTGGAGGGTTTATTAGATCTGACATCAGGGCGTCCAGGGCCCCGAGCCCATGCACGTGGGCAAACACGTGCACACACTGCTGCACACACATGCACACGCACACAACTGCACATGCACACGTGCACACACCACTGCACACGTGTGCACAGCTGCACATGCACACACAGCTGCACATACATGTGCACACACAGCTGTACATGCACACGTGCACACACCACTGCACACGTGTGCACAGCTGCACATGCACACACAGCTGCACATACATGTGCGCACACAGCTGTACATGCACAGGTGTGCACACAGTTGCACATGCATGTGTGCACATATAGCTGTACACACAGTCCCACACACGTGTGCACATATAGCTGCATACTCACATGTGTGCGCACATAGCTGCAAGCACACGTGCACAGCTGCACACATACGTGTGCACATACAGCTGCAGCCTCGGCGTGCCTGCCACCCCCCAGGAACGAATGGCTAGGTTCTCAGGTGCCTCCCCTCCCCGTGGCCTCGCTGAAGCCCAGCTGCCCCGGGTCCCAGCTGCTCCTGGGCCTCTGTCTTCCCGGCTGGATGCAGCGTCTCTGTTCGGCCCAGAGCCTCCCTCGCTCAGTCCTGCCTGCTTCTCCGGGGACAGGGCTCCCGGAGGCCTGGCCTGGCAGGACTCGGGCCTGGGAGCCGCCTGGGAGCCCTCGGCAGCACAGGCTTTGTCTCACCGTTTTGCTCTGCTCTCAGCACCTTTGCATTTCCTTGAAATTTATTCTCTGGGGTCAGCATTTCCGGGGTCTTCGCTGCCCTGCCCAGAGCCCCCAGCCCTCCCTGTACCCCTAGCTCCTGGCCCCTCGTGGGTGATGGGGATGAGGCCTGTGGCCGTCTCTATCTGGGAAGGCACTGCCCCCGGTGAAAACATAGGCAGGGCCCAGCTTCAGACACTGCGCCGGCCTTCGCCCAGGACTTGCAGGGGTTCCTGCTGGGATGGGGGGGCGGGGGTGATCCGGCCTCACTGCCTGCTGTCCTGGGGCTGTGTGTGTGCATTTGGACAGAGTCCTTTGCCCACCCCGCCCCGCCCCCCAGTGCAGAGTGTGGCATCTCCTTGGTACCCTCCTATCACATGGGCGGTTACTCAGGATGTTGGGGTGTCAGGGTCTAGGAGGGGAAGGGTGAGCCCCAAGTCTTAGCTTTGATCTGAAATAGCGGAAAGTGTGCAATGGGGGACGGGGGGCGGGGAGGGGGAGAATCCACCATCGGGACTTCCTCCTGCCGCTGCCCGCACGGGTGGCGGCTGTCTGGAACCCGATGTCCTCTGCCCCTCGTGGCCTCCCCCTGGGCTCTGCTGTCCCCAGCGAGACCGCGGGCAGAGTGGCGGACTCCGGGCCTCCCCTGAGCCACCTCTCCAGCTCCATCCGGTTTCCGGGTCCCCAGGAGCCAGGTTGCAGGGGAGAGGAGGGGAGCGCAGGGGGCTCTGCGCCCTCCTCACCCGCCCCGCTCCCTGCAGGTCATCGGCAGCTCGCTCCTCTTCATTCACGACAAGAAGGAACAGGCCAAGGTGTGGATGATTGACTTTGGGAAAACCACGCCCCTGCCCGAGGGCCAGACCCTGAAGCACGACGTCCCCTGGCAGGAGGGGAACCGCGAGGACGGCTACCTCTCGGGCCTCAACAACCTCATCGACATCCTGACGGAGATGTGCCCGGGCCCCGGTGCCCCTGTGGCCTGAGGCCCCGGCCCGCCTCCCCGCGCTCCTGGCCTCCTTCCTCCCCCGTCCCTCCTTCTCCTGAGTTTTCTTTCACGTCCACCTGGGCGCCAGCCAGCACTGACCCTGCCAACTGCACTACGAGACACTGTACAGGAGACGGGCTCTCTGGTTCTTTCCCTACCGACGGGTTTAGGGCTGGGCTCCCGTTTCTCTCCGTAAGTAGGTCTCCGTCTAGAAGAGCAGTGCCCACGCTCGATGCCCGATGCCCGCAGGGGAGGTCAGCTCGGCTTCCATCTGGCTGGAGGCTCAGGGGGCCTTGGGGTGCCCTGCCTCTGGGCAGGCTACCTGTGGGCGCTTGCTGCCCCCTGGTGGCCAAGTGCCGCTGCCCAGCATAGGCAGCCTCTGCCCCATCCTCCGGCCGGCTGGGCTGTAAGAGCCTGTGTCCAGCAGGCGCCTGGTGCCCGGCTGGCTTGTGGCTGGAGCACAGAACCACTGAAACGCACGTCGGGCCCGAGCAGAGCACCTCCGGTGAGCAGCGGGGTCCAGGACGTGTGGGGCCTTCACGGTCCCTTTGCGGTCTGTGTTGAAATCCTCCAGCGTTGGGCCAGGCCCGGGAGCCAGGAGCAGGCTGTGCCCTCTGGTGTTGCCTCCCCAGTTCTTCCATCTGCCGTTCTTGCCCATGAATTCAGAGCTCTCAGGCCGCCGCCCACCCAGAGCCCCCAGTTCCGCCCACCGCCCTCTTGGCCTGTGTGCTGGAGGTGCCAGGCAGGGGTGGGCCAGGCAGCCAGGGGGAGACAGCCCTGCACAGGCCACGCCTCGCCCTCACCCCTCCCACCTCCAGGGGGGGGCACTCGGTGGCCCTGCCTGCACTTGGGGTTCTCCTGAGCCCCTGAGTCCCCTGCAGCTCCGGGCAAGGCTTCAGGCCAGCCCTGGGCAGGGAGGAAGCAGCAGGAAGCCGGCCCCTGGCATCTGATTTTCCCCCTGAAAGAGGTCTTCCCGTGTGGTGTGGGCAGCCGGGGCATGTGTGGCGCGGGGTGTGCTGGCATCTCTTCCCGGGGTCCAGGTCGCTGGAAGGCCGGTGAGCACCCAGCTGTGAGCCTTATTCTAACTGTAAAGCAAGTGAGTTGGTGTCACCGAGAAGGATGTAAAAGTCGCGTGACTTGAGGGCGGAACCCCGGCTGTGGCCGAGCAGAGCGGTGCCCTGCCCCGCCCCCCTTGTTGTTGGAGGAGAGCCGGGGACCAGGCCAGCAGCCGCTGGGACTGCCTCCTGCGTGGAGCGCTGGCTTCGGGGTCACGTGGAGACCGTGTGTGCCCAGGTGTGTGTACCTGGAGAGGCCCATCCAGAGGAGGGCTCCCTGCCACCTAGGGCCCTGGGGGAACTGTCGGCCCGCCCACATGCCGCGGTTCCCCTGTCTCGCTGGGTTAGTGACAGTTGATGGGGGCGGAGGGTGGGACGCGAGGATGTACAAGTTCAGATTTTAAAAAAGGAAATCACTTTTCAGCTTCCTGGCTCTCGTTCAAAACGGGTGAGCTGGGTGTGGGCCGACCTGCCAGAGGTCACAGCCCCGCCGCACCCCTCGTGACGACCCGTGCCCCGGAAAGCTGAGCCCAGCTGGCCCCATGGGGGCTGGGGGGCTGGGGGGCTTGTCTGTGGGACTGGAGGGGACTCACTCAGGCAGCCGCCAGGGCCCTGTGCTGTGGGCTGGCCAGCAGGGACCTCCTGTCTCAGCTGAGTTTGCTACACAGCACGTTCCTGCTGTGAACACAGCACCTGGGACCAGCGGCCCTGCTACGAGGCCAAGGAGCACTTTAGCGGCAGCAGCTGCTGCAGACGCTGTGCTGGTGGCCAGGGGTTAGCGGAGGGGACCCGCTGCTCGGCTGTGCCGGGCTTTGTTACACGTACGTGTCCAAGTGGCATCTTTTCAGGGCTGTTCCTTTAGGGCAGCGGTTCTCAACCTTCCGGCCCTTTAACACAGTTCCTCGTGGTGGTGACCCCCAACCATAAAGTTACTCTCGTTGCCACTTCATAGCTGTCATGTTGCTACTGTGATGAATCGTCATGCAAACATCTGACACGCGGGATGGTCTTAGGAGACCCGTGGGAAAGGGTCCTTCCACCGCCAGAGGGGTCGCAGCCCACAGGTTGAGACCCGCTGCTTGAGGGGCGGGGTCCGTATTTACTGTGCTAGTTCCCTCCCGGCACCTGCTCTCTCACCCTTTTCCCCTTTGACCTCCCACCTCCTTACACGACCCTGGAGTGAATTTCCCAGAAGCCCCCGGGCTGTCTGAATGGCCTTCCCCACCCAGCCCGGTGCAGGCGGACCCTGGGGCTGGCCACGCAGGTGCAGGGGGAGCGGCCTCCCTGCCTGTCCTGCCCCTCCTGCATTCTTGGGGTTCAGTACTGCTTGGCCTTTGGGGAAGGTTTTCTCAACTGCTCCGCCCGGACTTGCCTTGAGAGTCATGTAAGAAGTTTTAAGTTATATTTATTTTGTTGTTGTTGTTAATTGCACAAAACACTAAGACAGAGGCTGGATCTGTGTGTCCTATAAGCTCCACCTTCTTCCTGAACCCCCTTTCCTGCTGGGGGAGCCCAGATGCAGCCCCGCCCCCCACCCCCTCGCCGCCTTAGCTGTATTTAGCTTCGAGTTCTCTGCATCCACCCGCTCACCCTGGTGTGTAGGAACCCAGCCTTCTCCAGAAGGAGCAGTGTCGCCCGGGCCGGTGCCTTTTCTCTGGAGGGGAGGACCCCCGAGGGGTCTTCTGCCCTCTGCACCCCGCTCCCGAGTCACCGTGGAGAACACTGAACTGTTACAGCCGCACAGGCCTGTCAGACAGGCTGCGGCACTGTTCCTAATAAAGGCCTGGAGACCACCGTGCTGTCTGCAGTGTGTCCTCCCCAGCCCTGGAGAGGTGGGGGGGGGGCCTGGAAACGGGAGGATTGAGTCGGGCAGTGACGACCCCGCGGAATAGGGGTCTGATTGAATGATGTTTTAATCTGCAGAGGATTTAAGACACACTTCAAAGCTCGTCTTTCCTGCCTCTCCCACAAAACCTTCCGAGCAGCTCAGGGCCCCGACCAGCCACAGCAGTGCTCCCCTGGCATTGCCCACAGGCTGGGAGCCCCTGCAGCCTTGGGGGGCTCACATCCATAGTCTCTTTTTAAAAAACACGTTTGTATTGATTTCAGAGAAGAAAGGAGAGGGAGAGGGATACAGAAACATCAGTGATGAGAATCATAGATCGGCGGCCTCCTGCACACCAGCTGCCTCCTGCACGCCCCCTACTGGAGATGGAGCTGCAACCTGGGCATGTGCCCTGACGGGGAATCAAACCGTGACCTCTGGTTCATGGGCCAAGCCACGTTGGTCGGGATGTGATCCCCTTTGACCCCCATGTCAACTCCATGAACAAGGCTGTGTCGTCTCCATTTTACAAATGGGGAAACTGAGGCTTCAACCGTCACCTGGGGAGGAAGTGGGAAGTGGGGATTCGAATCCAGAAATTGCCTGGTTTCTAAACTGATTCTGTCTTCCTTCTTGGGAGTGTGTGGGGGGCACAGGGCTTGTTCTCAGGTCCCAGGGGTGGGGCCGAGCTCTGGCTGCCCAGACCCTCTGCCAGCCCAGGAGTGTGTGTGTGTGTGGGGGGGGACCCTGAACTGGGAGCCCTCTGACACTCGGGCACTGTGTGTCCCAGGCTCTGTGTGACCTCAGCCCGGGGACACAGACTCGAAGTCACCATCACCCCTCCCCCCCCCCACACCACCACTGCAGCAGCCACCACAACGCCTGGGGTCACCTGCCGCCCACCTGGCTCGTGGCCTTGCACAGAAAAGCCCAGTGTGCTGGACTGACCTGCAGACTCTGAGTGACGGGTGAATGATGACTGACACATGGTCTGTGAAAGAGAGGCTAAGGGACTGCCTGGCTAAAGGGACCAGGCAGCCCTGTTCACCTGCCTCCTCAGGCTTTTATTGCAGCAACAGCTTGAACTAAAATTAACCTCTAGACGCAATCAGCAGGGCAAGCATCCTTGAGAAAGCACATGCATCTGCAGTGTCTTATGTCTAAACAAAGACTCCAGTCAACCCCCAGGGCTCAGGCTGGTTTGGAAAAGCCAAGGCAGGGGCTGCCACCTTCGGCAGGGTGCCCCAGAGGCCCCGACCTTTCAGAGAATCCCCCTTCCAGCCAAGCCCGTGCTCCCCACACCAGCACATCCCAGTTCTCACAAACACCTGGAAGCAGCGGGCGTGTCTCTCCTGCGAAGCTGGCCTGCTCCTGGCACTCGAGGCCCCTGCTCAGCCTGAAGGGACGCCTCCCGCAGAGACGTACAGAGGGAATAGCAGATGGCCCCGGGCAGGGGTCACTCTCAGCAGATGTGAGGGTGGCAGGGTTTTCGTAAAAGCAAAAGATAGTCTGATAGCGTGCTGACAGCAAGTGTCTGTGTGTCAGTGTCAGTGTGTGTGTCAGTGTGTGTGTGTGTCAGTGTGTGTCAGTGTCAGTGAGTCTGTGTGTGTGTCAGTGTGTGTGTCAGTGTGTGTCTGTGTGTGTCAGTGTGTGTCTGTGTGTGTCAGTGTGTGTGGGGGGAGGAACTCTGGCGTCTCTTCCTCACTAGGGCCCCATCGTCATGACCCCACAGGTCCCTTCTCCAAACACCATCGCGTGGGCTTAGGGGTGAAGGGGGGAGTGGGGGGCACAGGCACTCAGCCACAGCAGTGCCCCTCTTGATAACTAACTTCACGCACTGTTTCCAACCCCGCCTCCCGCCTGTACCCCCACACTTGTGAGCAGGAGGGGAGGGTGCCATGCTCACTTCTGGCTTCCAATGCGGCGACGTGTGTTTGGGTTGTTTTAAAAATAGTTTCTGCAAATCAAGGGCCAACGGCACCAGGCTGAGAGAACGAGCCGCCGCCAGCAGCGGCCCTGCGTTATTTCAGCAGGGAAATGCCGGTTTTAGTGGGGAGAGAAAGCTAGAGGCAGGGTCCCCCCGGGGGAGGCCGCCCCCTCCTGGACGGCCATGTGCATTACAAGGCTCCTGAAGTCCCTCACCTGGCAGGTGTGGCAGCCCCATTGCCCAGGGAGCCCCTCCCCACCCTTCCTTCCCCGTCCCCCCTCCCTGATGCCCAGCCCCTTCCTCTGGTCACTCCTCCCACCCAGCCACACCTTCGCCCTGTCGAGCTGCTGAGACGGTGAATTGCACTGATGCACGTTCAGATCTGAACCAGTCGCACCCCAGGGTCACCCTCCTGTGGCCGGGGTGCAGGGGGGCCCCGGGGTCTAGGAACCCTTCGCTGTGGTCGTGGCTCCGCAGCTCGTGTGCTTGCCAGATTGAGCACAGGGCTATGTATGGAGAGCCACAAAGGGGTGAATTTCAACATGTAAACCGAGCTCAGAAAACCTCACTGAAAAAGTAACTCTCTTCCCCGTGGAGTTAAAAGCCTGGAGCATAGAGAGGAGAGTCGCCCTTGGCACCGTCCGTGTCTGGGAGAGACCCCGTCTGCGCTGCTCGCCCGCATCAGCGCCTTCACGCTCGGTCGGCACCAGCTCCCGGGCAGGACGCGCCTGCGTTCCCCCTCCTTCCACGGCTGCTGTTCGCAGAGACCAGGCGCTATGTCGGCTCCGCGAGTCCCTGGTGTCGCTGGGAGGGTGTTTTGGAGATGGGATCCTGGTCAACCTCGAGGCTGGGCCCTCGGCCGGGGCAGCAGATGAGGCCCTCGCTCTGCTGTTCCTCACACCTGGCCTTGGGGCACATGGCGTTTCCCACCCGAAGATGTTCCCAGACTTGCCCCCCAGTGACCTGCGGCCCCAGGACCCCAGGCTGCCGAGGGACCACCTTCAATCATGCCCCTTGGGTCTCACACCAAGGACAGAGCCCGGGCCCTGGCCAGGCGGCTCGGTGGTTAGAGCGTCATCCCCATGTGCCAAGGTCGCGGTTTGCGCCCCAGTGAGGGCGCGTGCAAGCATCAGCCAGTGAAGGCAGGGTACATGGGATGACGCCTGGCGTCCCGCCCGCCCGCCCGCCCCTCCTCAGAAACCAATGACTCGGAAGCCTGGAAGGGAAATGCTTGCGCTGGAATTGCCAGTCTTTTGGGGGAATCCTGGTCCGGCCACCACAGCATCCCTGAGACGGGACTTGGCTGTTCAGTGTTCCGTGTTTGCTCTCTCTCCCTCTCCGTCCAGCGCCTCGCGGCCCGAGGGGAGGTCTTGGGGCTCCTGGGCCTGCTGCCTGGGCTTCTGTGCACGTCCAAGTCCCCAGCCCTTCAGAGAGGCAGGAAGCCCGTGGGCCAGCCTCCTCTGGCCTAGACGGGTTCTGCATAGCGTGTCTTCCATGCAGGTGGGAGGTGGGAGGTGGGGAGGGGCCAGGTGCAGGTGCGCTTCTTACAGGTGAGCGACCTGCCTCTAACTGCTCCTCCCGGCAGGTGAGTGAGCTCCCAGGACAGCCGGGGAGGGGAGGGGTCAGGAGGAGAACACAAACCTTCCAAGAGGCAGCGACGGGGGCTTCGTGTCCGAGAAACCTGGCTCCCTGAGAAGGGCCGGGGCGCAGGCCTGGCAGGTAGGGACTTTGCGGGCTGGACAGACAGGCCGCGGGCTGAGGGCCAAGAATCTGGGAATTCCCGGGGACTTCAGAACACCACACTCAGGTTCCATGTTCACGGGCTCGAAAGGAGATGTCAACGTAGGGACTGAGATCCTCCGCTTCCCAGCCGCCAGGAGCCACCTAAGCACTGGCCAGCCGCACAGCCTCGCCTCGCGGTCGGGGGACGGGAGAGGATGGGCAGTGTCTGTTACCCCCACTGAACCTTTTCTAGTGACACGTTTCATTGCGATGGCTGTGCGTGTGTCAGCCACACTGTTAAATGCTGTCCTCCAACGCTCTCGGTCACAGGAGGGCTCAGGTAGAGCGGGAAGGTGGGAGGACGGGCTGGAAGGAATCAAATTTTGTCACATGTCAGTGCTACATCCGTCACTCATCCCACATGGAAGACAGTTACATGTGTGCCCAGGCTTTGCATGTGCACATGTGCGTGTGGGCACACGGGTCACGGACGGGAGCCCTGGTGTGGGTCTCACTGTGGACTCGGTGGGTGGGGAGACGGTGAGGAGCGAGGGAGTCAGAGGGGGCTCTGGGGGCAGAGACTCAGTGAGGACTTCACTGCTGTTAGTGAGAGAAGCTCATCCAGAATGAGATTAGAGAGAGAGAGAGAGAGAGGAAGATAGAGAGAGAGAGAGAGGAAGAGAGAGAGAGAGAGAGGAAGAGAGAGAGAGAGAGAGAGAGAGAGAGACAAAGACAGGGACGGAGGGAGGCGCACGGGTGGCTTGTGCACTGAACCAGGCCGTGCGAGGCGGCCTTGGCCGTGGGGTGACTCTCGCTCCATCGCTCCTCTCCGCTGTCTGTGTCGTGTCTCCCTGCAGCCTCCTGTCCCCTCAAGCGGGACCTTGGTCCTGGGCAGCACAGGCCTCCCCACTGCAGCCTCGGGCCAGGGAGCAAGGAGCTGCCCCGACTGCAGCTAGGAAGCTCTCAGCAAGGACCCCGCCCCTGCAGGTTACTCCGCGAGGGAGCCCTGCTATTGGCCTGGCTGGGGGGGGGGGCGATGGTTGGCAGGCGCCCCAGAATCACAGGGTGAAGCAGGCGAGGAGCTGGCACTGGGACCCTGTGAGAAGAACCAACAAGGTCACGGTTTTGTCTGACCCTGGACTTGAGCTCTTGAGCTGGGCCAGGCTCACATGAGGCCGCAGTGCGGGGCAGGGCCTTTCCCTGGGGTGGGAGTCACCCCACCGCGCCCGGGGCTGATGCGCCCGCTGTTCCCGATGCATCGATGCATCGATGCATCGATGAGGTGCTGTCTGTCGCCCGCCACTGCGCGATGAGCGGGGCGTCAGATGGCGCCCTGGGTGTGAGGAGCAGCGAGCTCCCCTCTCATGTGACCATCAGATTCCGTTCCTGGATTTCACCTGTGAGACGCCCGTCTGGCCAGAGCGCTGTGAACTGACCTGTCCTAATGCACTTGGTTCTCTTCCTCCACGAGTGTGATGGCTGCTGGGTCTTCACCCAGTTACTACAGACCTGGCTGGCCCGGCCGCTGTGGCTCGGGTCGAGCGTCGACCTATGAACCAGGAGGAGGTCACGGTTTGATTCCCCGTCAGGGCACAGGCCCGGTCCCCAGCGTGGGGTGTGCAGGAGGCAGCCCATCTATGATTCTCTCTCATCATCGGTGTTTCTCTCTCCCTCCCTCTCCCTTCCCCTCAGAACTCAACAAAAATATTTTTTTAAAGAAGAAGACGAAGGTGTTGGCTGGGCCGTGGACTGTGCTCTGCCAGTTCCCTCCAAGGTAGTGCCAGGCCAGCCAGGCCCTGGCTGTAGCTGAACCTCTGGTTCTGAGTTCCAGTCCGCACGTCCGCCTCACCAACCCCTCGCACAGCCAAGACAAGGACGTGAGTGTCATCTGCACACGTCTTCTTGCGAAACCCAGAGGGTCCCAGAGACCAATTTAATGTGTAAATTTCCGGCTGCAAAGGGATCAGATTATCAAAGATATGGCCCTTGGAGGAGGAGCTGTAGAGGCTCCAGAGAGGAGTGTGGGTGAGAAGGTCTGACAAAGGCGAGGCTGCCCTGGGGAAGGGCGACCTTCAGGACGGGAAAGGCCCCACGCAGCCAACAGAGGGAGGAGCCTCGGGGAGCCAGTCCTCGACCCGTTCGCTTGTGACCACGAGAGCACGCAGGTTGGAGAAGCCACCAACAAGGTCACATGGTGTTTATTACATAGAAAAGAGGGGAGGGAAGAAAAGGTTTCCAAAGCCATTTTTCCAGGATCTAAAAAACCGCGAACGCGGACTCCCAGACGTGTCATGCTTTACATACTAGTAACAGGACGGCGCGTGTCTGTATAAATATGTACACGGAGCTATGTACAGAGGCCTTGTCGTCAGACATGGTACTTTCCATCGCATGTACAGTAACGGTGCTCGAGTTACGCACGTCAAAGCTGGCCGGCGCTGAAGACACGGGAGCCCCACGGGGACGCCGTGGGGGCCGCCCCGGGGGCAGGTCTGCGGGCTTATCCCGAGGCCCCGGAGCGCGAGGCTGCGCGGCTGGGACCAGGGCACGTCGGAAGCTCCCCTCCACCCCGACATCAGAGTTCCTTTCTCTCTTGGGACCAAAAAGGCTCTGGTCACTGGGTGCTGGCAGCCCTGGTGGCTGGGCCGCTCCCTGGGCCTGGGTGGGAGTGAGCGAGGAAGCTGGGAGGTGGGGAGCCGTGTTGTCGGAAAACCGCAGAAATGCACAGCGACGGATGCCGCGGGAACAGGCCCCAACGAAGCCAGTCACGGGATCAAAACACCGCGGTTCACGACACACACTCACCCGCGTGTGCGCAGACCCAGGCTTGCGTGTGTGTGCACGCGCACACGTGTGTGTGTGTATGTGTGTGTGTTTAAAATTAGAAAGAAACGGTGGCACCATGTACACCAGCGTGGACGTAGCCTGTGAGCAGGGCGCCCGGCCCGTCACAGCCGCCATCCCCCTCCCTGCCGGTCACGAGCCAGCACCAACACGGGACATGGGGTGGCTGTGCCCGCCCCCCTTCTCTCCTCACTGGTCCCCATGCGGGCCGGCGGGGCGGGGGTTGTGGGAGCAGAAAAGGCTGAGGAGACGCTGACTGTGCGCAGGACGAGGACGGAAGGCGGCCCCTGTGCCCTGTCCTCCGGGAGCCTCGCCTCCCACAGAGCCCCGCGGGGGGCGGGCTGAGGTCTGGCCTGGGGAGGAGGCGGCACATGGGGCCCCAGGGGGGCTGACAAGGGCAGAAAGCGCCACTGGCCAGGGCGGAAGGAGGGGCCCCTGCATGAGGCGAGGCCCCTTGGAGATGAAACCCAACCCGAGCCTCCAGCGGCCCTGACCTGCTGTCTCCCACACACAGAGGGGCTGTGGGTGTGCATGTGTGTGCAGTGCAGTGTGTGCGAGTGTGCACATGTGTGCACGCACACATTCATGTGTGCACTGTGCGTGTGCAGTGTGCACATATGCATGTGCGCATGTGTGTGCAGTGCATGTGTGTGTGTCTGTGCTGCGGCCCACTGAAGGGTGGCATGTGGTGGGGCTACTGGGGAGTCCGGACCCGCCAGGGTGGCTGGCATTTTGGCAAATCCAGGCAGGAGAGAGGGGGAGGGGCTGGGACAGATTCCACAGCTAAATCACAGTGAGAAACAACTTGTACCAGAAACTTAGACACAAGTGGGGCCACGTGGGGCGGGTGCTTCTGTTTTACTAGAAAGAGTCCCGGCAGCAGGGTCCAGCCTGAGTCCACAAGGCCAGGCGGGTGCAGGAAAGGACCCTCCCCTCCCCATCCCTGCTTCTCCCCCTCTCCCTGTCCCTGTCCCTGCTCCTTCCTCTGAGCTCCTCCCAGCCCTTTGCCCAGACAGAAATGGGGCAAACAATGGCTGCCCAGGCCCCTCCTTGTTTCTGATCTACAGATGGCGAAACTGAGGCCAGAGCAGTGGAAGAGACCAAGGGTGCTGAGGCAGAAACTCACACCCGGGCAGGAGGGCACTCAGGGGCGTCCTGTCTCACAGGCTTTAGGGCGGGTCCGTGAGTGTCTGACCAGAGCTTCCACCACTGGGACCACAGCGCCTGGACCCCACCCACTACCCAGACCCCACCCACCACTGGGACCCCACGGCCGGGACCCTATAAATATCTGAAGCTCTAAGGATCTAACAGGAAAAAATCTGATAAAAATCCAGGAGTCAAGGCAACCCAGCTCCAACCTATGAACAGGGGGTTAGGGTTCGGTTCCGGTGGGGGGCAATGCCGGGGTTGGGGCCTCGGTCCCCATCGGGGGCGTGCAGGAGGCAGCTGATCAGTGACTCTCCCACCACTGATGTTTCTCTCTCCCTCCCTCTCCCTTCCTCTCTGAGATCAATCACACACACACACACATTCAAATGCTCCTCCTCCGCCAGCCCCTCCGGGAAAGCCCTGCACACAGAAGAGCAAGAGGGATAATAGCAGCAGCGAATGAGGCCTGAGAGCGGACAACACACGGAAATGCCCCCAGGCGGCTTCCTGGGCAGGCGCTTCCTTCCAGCATCACTGACGGTGACCACAGCCGGAGTCACCAAAGCCCTGGGCCCGGTTCCCCTCAGGCTCAGCCCCAGGGGCTCGGGGATCCGGATTCGGGCACAGCCGAAGCCCGAGTCCCAGCCTGACGTTCCCATCGGCAGCCTCATCCATACCCACAGGCCGTCCCCCCGCAGGTGCTCACCCCGTGCCCAGGGACGCCCACTCTGACCAGCGTCACACTAGGTCCTGGGAGTATCTCACTCACGATGGAGCCCTCCGCACTCCGGTGACCCCCAAACACCCAAGGCCAGGGAGTGTCCTGGGGGCTCCGACTGATGACAGGACCACCCGAAGGAGCCGTGTGGGTGCTGGGCCCTCACCCTGAGCCCAGCCATCCAGCTGGCCCAGGGCTGTGTCTGTCCATCCAGCAGGCGAAAACCCTCCTGTCCGCTGGCTGGTGTGTCTCTGGCCCCCGACAGCCCATGGCCGGCTCAGCCCGCGGGGCCGAGACCACGGCTGATTAGACGGAGCTTCTGCAGCAGATCCCGCCCACGTGGCCGACCTCACAGCTCCCCGTTCAGAAGACTGGGGTCCACCCACCAGTTACCGGAACGGGCTCCCCTGAGCCTAAAGCCTCCTCAGGTTTGGGGACGCCCCTGCACTAAGTCACTCCACATGGCACTCACGGTGACACCTGCCACTCAAAAGAACCCCACCCGCGTCTGGACCGTGTCACTAAACATGCAACGTAACTGCTGTCTCTCCTCTACCCTCAGCCCAGCCCAACCCCAGCCGCGCCTGGAAAAGGAGCTCCTCCGCCCTCCCTGTGCGGGTGCCCCCACCCCCACCCCCCACCCCCCGTCACCCCTCCGGGAGCCACAGACTCCGGTGAGGGCTGTGGGCGGAGGGCGCTGAGCCGTGTCGTCACTTCACCAGCCCAGGCTGTTCGATGTGATTCCAGGAGAGGCCCTGGGCGTAGGCAGCCGGCAGCCGGCAGCCAGCAGCTCCCTGCTCGGCCTGGAGGATGCAAAAGGGGCTCCTTTCCGATCAAACCCGAGCTGATCGCACCAGGAAAGCAGAGGCTCACAGACCTGGAAGCCCAGAGGCCTGGGTCGGCCTCGGGAGACAGGAGGAGACAGAGATGCAGCCGGGGGTACAGAAGGCAACCCGCCCCAGGCAGCCATGGCGAGGTGCTCCTCAAAACTATGGGATGGGGTGTTGGGGGGCAGGGCGGGAATCAAAGCAGGAGCAGAGAACTGGGGGGAGTCTAAGGGGGGCAGTGGCTGGAGGGGATGCCAGGAAGCTGTCCAGGCCACCGGGATCCGAGGCCCGCTTCCCAGCAGGACTGTCATTGAAAAGCCCAGGGGATGGGGTGGGGGGACCACTGCCCCAGGTGGGGGGTTAAGAGCAGAGACTATGCAAACAGTGGCCCCCAGAGGGGCTCACGGAGGAGCCAGGGGCCTGACCGGCTGTGGCCCCCAACATCCAATCCAGACAAGTCACTGCTCTGATTCTGGCCCGATTCTGGCCAAGCCCCTGACGACAGGAAAAGCCCCCCAGAGGGACACACCCAGCAGCACAGAGGCTGGTGGGCCAGTGCATACGTCAGCGATGGCCGTGTTAGACGGACAGTGAGCACAGACGTGTGAGTGTCCGCCTCGTCACCTCCTCCTTTCAGTGGATCCTGGCAGCTTCCGCAGGTCCCTGCCTCCCGTGGATCTGCTACATCATGAGGCGCCTCCCAGTGCCCACGGGCTCTTGGCCCCCCGAGGCACCCGTGTCACGTGTGTGATGGAGGAGAGCTGTTCCAGGCCGCGGGCTGTTGGGACTCGTAGGTTACACGCCTCCTGCTCCCCTCAGACCCAGCATTCCTGAATTCAGAGACCCGGCCACTCCGGGGACTTCAGGAAAAGGACTGTGGGCCAGGCGTGGTGGTAAGTGAAACGGGGAAGGTGCCAGGCTGTGCCCACACAGACCCGGGTGGCAATTCTGTGGGTGAGCGTGGGGCCACTGCCCTCCTTCTCAGGGAGACACACGCAGGCCCGGAGGTTCCCGTGGCGAAGAGCTGGGGGTGCGATCGGGAGGGCAGGGCCAAGTCCCAGCTGGGGGGTCCGTGTGTCCCCTGCCACCAAAGCCGAGGGCACCGCAGCCTTTCCACTCCGCCAGAGTCTGTCCCTTCTCACTCCGCCCGGTGCTGCTTCCAGGAGGCCCCTCGGCAGGCTCGGGGGACCCAGAGGAAGCGTCCACCACAGTCCTGCCCGTGCACGCCCCGGCTGCGTGGAGGGGCCCTTGCAGGGGGCGAGGCGAGGGGGCGGGTGTGGGGGCACATTCCAGCTTCTGTCCACATCCCTGTCTCTACCCCCCACCCTCCAGGGAGGGGGGGCCTCTGGGTGCTGCACCTAAAGAGCTTTCAGAGCGAGGAGGGGCTGGCAGCCCTCAGAGCTGCGGAGAAGAGCAGATGCGTTTCCAAAATAAATAATCGCTTTCAATCCTCCCTTTCCTCCAAACCAGGAAACAGCAGAGACAGCCTGGGAGGTCCTGGGGCCGCCCTGGACTCGGGGGGTTCCCGGGCTCACAGCTGCTGTGGGATGCCCTGCTCCTTGTAGCCTGCGAGGAAGAAGCAGAGGAGAGGGTGAGACACCCGCTTCCTTCAGGATTTCTCCCGGAGGTGCCCAGACGAGGATCTGCTGCTGAGACCTCAGTCACACGGCCCACAGGGTCCAGCTGTGCCCAAGGGCATTGGCTTTTTCATGGGAATCAAAGGGGTGAATGGAAACGGTGGAGCTTGGGGTTTACTGGGGACACAGGAGGAGGGACCGGGGGAGGGGGCAGGGCTGGGAGGTGATCCACACCCCCTGAGCCCACAGCCCTGCACACAAGTGGCTCCACCAGGATGATTTGGCAGGAGAAGGTGCCAGACAGGCTCCCCCGGGTGATGGGCACCTGGACGTGTGGGTGGAAGGAGGAAGGAAGACAGCACACAGGAGGGAGTGAGCACACGGGTCTTCAACCGGCTGAATGTCGGGGGGCACAGGTTAAGGTGACTGAGGGTTTGGAGCCTTTGAAACACTTGGTGATAATTGTGAGGCCATGGGAAACACTGGCCACATTGATATTGGAGAATTGCTGCTTGTTTATTTGGGTATAAAGGGAGCTGTGGTTGTGTTTATTAAAAAAGGATACCATTGAAACATCCTATATAATAAAACCCTAATATGCGAATCAACCAAAAGCTGAATGACTGGAGAAACAGCTGTTGCTATAATGCACACTGACCACCAGGGGGCAGACTTTCAACCCAAGAACTGCCCCAGATGGTCAGTGCACTCCCACAGGGGGAGTGCCCCTCAGCCAGAAGCCAGGCTCATGGCTGGTGAGTGCAGCGGCAGTGGTGGTGGCAGGAGCCTCTCACGCTTCCACTGCAGGCAGCCGGTAAGGAGTGAGGGGTCCCAGACTGCAAGAGGGATGTGGGCCTAAGCTGGCAGATAGACATCCCCTGGACTATGAGGGCGCAGGCCGGGCTGAGGGACCCCCGCCCTCAGTGCACGACTTTCGTGCACCAGGCCACTAGTTTAAGGATAAAATTATGAGTCTTGAATTTTGAGTGGTTAGCCCTTATTAGCTGGTGCCTCGGCCCAAAGAGGCCCTTTGGTGGACTTCACTTTTTTCTCTTTATTTATCTGTTTATTCATCTATTTTGGGTGCTGAGAAATCTGGGGCTGGGCTGGGGGCGATGCAGGGAATAACTGATGAAATAAGAGCAGCCGCGAGCTGACAGCTCTTGGGCCTTCAGGCACTCACTGGACTAGGCCTTTATGTTTGTTTATGTTTCAACATTTTCCAAAATAGAAGCCAGCTGACCAGCTGAAAGAGGGGATGAGAAGGGTATGGGGCGGGGGCATGGCAGGCAGCCCAGGCCCGAGGCCGGCACCCACCAGCAGACTCACCTTGGGAAACTTGGAGAACACAGGATGTGAGGCAGCATGAGGAAGGAAAGGAAAAGAAAAGGAGAAAGGAGTCTGAAAACACAGAACAGAGAGGCTGCTGAAATACAAACGGGGAGGATGCTGGGGCCCAGGCGATGGAGCAGGGTGGGCTCACGGCGGCCAATGGCCAGCCATGCTGCCTGCAGTGGCTCCGGTAGGCTGTGCGCACCACGAGGGCTCCCCCTCCCCAGGAGTCCTGCCCCGTGAGGCACTGCCAAGAAGCCCCCTCCAGGCCCCTCCTTCCCTCCACAGCTCAACCGCCTGCTCACCTGCCCCAACACCTGTCTGCCTGGAGGTGAATCCTGGATGGACCTGAGCAGGGTCAGCTGCAGAACAGGTTTGACCACAAAAATCCAAAGGTACTGAGTGCCACACCAGGCCCTACTCAGCTTCGTCTGAGCCATGTGGGTCACCCTTGTATAAACAGGAGCCACACATAAAACCTAATGCTGGGGAACACCCAGGCCGGAAGGCAAGCAGGTTTTATCTTGCAAACATCTTGGATCAGTTGGTAGTGCCTGCCTGAAGCCCCCATCGTGAGATCGTTCAGCAGAAAGTGTAGCAATTGATTGGTATTGTCTGCCTTGGGCAAGGCAGTAGAAAGAAATTACCAAGTATTTCTTGACCCTGTTATTTGCGTATTGTTAACACAGAATAGAGTCCTAGCTGGCTTGGCTCAGTGAACAGAGCATTGGTCTGCAGAATGAAAGGTCCCAGGTTCAATTTGATTCTGGTCAAGGGCACATGCCTGGGTTGCAGGCTCAACCCAGTGGGGCATGCAGGAGGCAGCCAATCAATGATTCTCTCTCATCATTGATGTTTCTCTCTCTACTTCTCCCTTCCTCTCTGAAATCAATAATATATAATATATAATATATAATATATAATATATAATATATAATATATAATATATAATAAAGAGATAAAATGCAAATTAACCCTCATGCCCTCACAAGATGGCTGTCTATGACCAGACCAGCAGGGGGGTTAGTGAGGGACAACCAAATGACTGAACAGCAGGCTGCGTGGGGTGACCAGGCCAGCAGTGGGGCCAATTAGGGGTGACCAGGCAGGTAGGCAGGTGAGCAATTAAGAGCCAGCAGTCCAGGATTGTGAGAGGGATGTCCTATGGCCTAAACTGACAGTTGGACATCCCCTGAGGGGCCCCAGATTGGAGAGAGTGCAGGCTGGGCTGAGGGCCACCCCCCACATTCACGAATTTCATGCACCAGGCCTCTAGTGTATGTGTGTGTGTATGTGTGTGTATGTACATACATACATACTAGGGTCCGGTGCACAAAAATTTGTGCACTCGGGGGGGGGCGGTCCCTCAGCCCGGCCTGTGCCCTCTCACAGTCTGGGACCTCTCAGGGGATGTCCACCTGCTGGCTTAGGCCCACTCCCCGGGAGATTAGGCCTAAGCTGGTAGTCAGACATCCCTCTGGCAGCCCAGGGGCCCTCAGGGGGTGTCCACTTGCCAGCGGGGAGCAGACCTAAGCTGCAGCCGGACATCTTTAGCGCTGCTGAGGAGACAGAAGAGGCTCCCGCCACCCCCGCTGTATTGGCAGTTGTCAGCCTGGCTTGTGGCTGAGCAGAGCATCTGCCCCCTGGTGGTCAGTGTGTGTTAGTGACCAGTCATTCCCAGTTGTTCTGCTGTTAGGATCAATTTGCATATTACCCTTTTATTATCTAATATAATAAAAGAGTAATATTGAAATGGACTGTTTCTATGGGATGCCTAAGCCACGCCCACCAGCCAATCAGAGCGACTATATGTAAATTAACCCAGCCAAGATGGAGGCCAGCAGTCACGGAGCTGGAGTAAACAGAGGTTTCCGTTGCACCAGGAGTAAACTTTCTGCCAGCCAGCTGGCTTGGTCTCTCTGTGCTCCAGGCAACATATTTGCAACATTGTCTCAATTACAGAAGCCTCCGAGCTGAAGCAAACAGCAGCCTTCCTTTGCACCAGAGATGGAGGAAACTGCCTGCCTAGAGTCTACTAAGGCAACATTCTTTCAATTATAGAAGCCACAGAGCTGAAGCAAACAGAGGCTTCATTACCTGCCTAGGCCTCGGCTTAAAGGAACAGTATCAATTATAGAGGATAAATAAACCCCAGAAACCTGCTTCCAGCCAGCCTTGGGTCAATGGGAGCTGTGGGCAGCCTGAAAGCCTGAGAACAACCCTCAAGCTGGCACCCAGGCTGGCCACACCCCCCAGTGGGGTGAGGGACCCCACTGGGGGGCGTGGCCAGCCTGCAAACAGCCATCACACCCTCACACAGGCTGGCCAGGTACCCCAATAGGGACCTAAAACCTGAAGGGACTGTGGGCAGCCTGAAAATAGCCCTCAAGCCTGCACCCAGGCTGGCCACACCCCAATGGGGTGAGGCTCCACACTGGGGGGCTTGGTCAGCTTGCAAACAGCCATCAGCCCCTCACCCAGGCTGACCAGGAACGCCAGCAGGTGGACATCCCCAGAGGGGTCCCAGACTGTGAGAGGGCACAGGCAGGGCTGAGGGACCTCCCGAGTGAACAAATTTTTGTGCACCGGGCCCCTAGTATAGGATATATTAGTGAGTTTGTAAGTTCCTCATTTTAACTTCTACTTTGATCTATACTTCTCTGATCACCCTCTTAGGAGTTTTTTGTTGTTGTTTTATGGTATGGAATGGTATGCCACGTGAAAGATCTTCCTGTATGGTTACAACTGAAAAGTTTCCTTAATTTTTATCGAAAGGGGCTGGAGGGACCAGAAAGGGCAGCCTCTGTCCAGCTGTCTGCAGGAGTCAAGTCAGCTGTGGTTACTCCCTTCAAACTCGACATCAGGGGACACACACTGCATTGTTGCTTGGGACCATCCAGACTCGTGGCACCATCTCAAGAGTGGCAACTCTTCATCCTTGGAGTGGGTTTATTTTTTGGAAAAAGTGCAAAGACACCTTGTGCTGAGATGGGTGAGCAAGTCTGGGGCCAGGGCGGGAAAGTGGGTAGCAGTGAAGTCTGGCGGGTTTTCTTGTGCAGCCCCAAGTCCCTCCCCAGACAGTGCTCTGAAACGTCTGACATGAAGACAGCACCTGGGAAACAGTGTACAGACATCCAGGGAGCTGGCTCCAGCCCAGGGAAGGCTCAGGGTTGGGGAGCAGTAGGAAGGGTGGGGTGAGGTTCTGGCATTTGATGATCCAGCAGCCCAGTTACGGCCCCACACCAGCCATAGAGGATGGGGTTCTGGCTGAGTCAATAGCCTGAGGAGATGGGAAGTGAGGCAGCCATAGGTCCCCACCTGTACTTAGGAGCTCCCATGTCCTCATCTAGGGCGAGGCGAGGGGGGCTCTAGGTTATCATGCAGACCAGGCCCCATGGTTCCTGGGTTTAGTGTTGGTGTAAAATGGTTGGTGAAGAGCCACGCAATCCCAGTGAGGAAGTAAGGCTTTCAAATCAAGCGACGAAGAGCTTAGTTTAAAGGAGAAATTACGCTGCTCTGGCTGTAAAATGCAGTTACAGGGTGTCGGTGGGCAAATGCACCACGTGGCCTTTCCCTTCTTTCTGCAAAGTGCATGGCGGAGGCGCAGGGCACCGTAGGCACAGGGACCCGAGCTCCCTTGGCCGCAGCCCTGCCGCCCGTGCTGTCAGAGCTGGACGGGGGCTCCCTCCCTCTCGCGCACGCTCCTGGCCTGGTCTCTGCCTGTCCGCGCCCAGGAGTCCCTGCAGGCGTGCAGGGAGGCAGGCAGCACGGACACCGACACCCGTGAGGAGGACACTGGGGAGTCCTCAGGGAAGGAGCAGGCTCAGCAGATCTCCCGGCCACGCGCCCACGCCAGAGGGTCACAGTAACCCAGACCTCACACCAGTTTGCTGGCTCCTCCTCCGGCCCCGCCCCTCACACGACCCCACCCACAAGGAGGCGTGGCCCGTGGCTGCTCCTCCAGCCCCGCCCCTCACCCAGCCCCGCCCACAAGGAGGCGTGGCCCGTGGCTGTTCCTCCTCTGGCCCCGCCCCTCACTTGGCCCCACCCACAAGGAGGCGAGCTCCGTGGCTGCTCCTCCCTCACCAGCCCCGCCCACAAGGAGGCGTGGCCCGTGGCTGTTCCTCCTCTGGCCCCGCCCCTCACCCGGCCCCACCCACGAGGAGGCGGGCCGTGGCTACTCACTGGCCAGGATGACCATGTCCATGCCCCAGAAGATGCTCATGATCCAGCCCACCATGACGATGGCTGTGAGGATCTGGATGAGGGCGGCCGCGACGTTCAGCCAGAAGACGCAGCACACGTGCCTGTCGGGGAGGTCGGTGCGGGCCCCACACAGCACGGCGAAGGCCGAGACGAACGTGCCTGAGAACCGAGGCACAGCGTTAAGGTGCAGGAGATGCCCTCCGGGGGCCTGGGGAGCAGCAGCCTGTGTCCCCCCACTTCCTGCTCAGCCTGGGCCCTGCCCGGTCCCCAAGGAGAGGCCGGTGCAGCCCCTGGAGGAGGCCAGCATGGGGCTGCCGTGGGCCTTGGGGACACAGGGGTGCCTGGGGGCAGGAGCCCTGGCCTGGGGGCTGCTCAGGGCTCCTGTAGGGGCTCCCAGTGCCTGAGGGGGGCTGGCCCCAGTCTGTCGGGACCTGGGCTGACTGTTCTGGGCAGGAGAGTGACATCCCGGGATCAGGGACCTAAGGAAGGTGACGTGGGCAGAGTGTTGGGCAGATTGAGTGTCTGAGAATGATGGACTCAGAGAAGGCGCAGCTGAGAGAGGCTGGGGCAGGGCCTGCGGGCTCTGGAGGCCGGGAACCAGGACCATGGGCCCCGCGGGAAGTGGGCGCCGCGTCCTTGGCCTTGGCCAGCGCATCACGCATGTGGGATGTGGGACGAACACTGCCCGCCCGGCAGCACCGACCATGAGGCAAGAGGTCACCGGCTCGATTCCTCAGGCACATGCCCTGGTGCGGCTGGATCCCAGTTGGGGGGCAGGCAGGAGGCAGCAGATAGATGATGCCTCTCTGGACCCCTCGACCCCTTGCCCTACAGATCAATTTTTTAAAGTTTTTTATAAGAGAACACGACCCAAGTGGAAGGACGGCCTGAGAGGAGCAAGAGCACGAGCGCAGGTCCCCGCTCAGCTACATGCCCTCGCTGTGCTCCCCTCAGCCAGCATGCCCTGGACCTGCCACCCCCGGACGCCGTCCTTGGCACCCCCATTCTACAGAGGGGGAGCCAGTACCACCCCTGGAGGCAGTCATGGCACCCCCATTCTATACATGGGGAGCCAATCCACCCCCGGAGGCCGACCTTGGCACCCCCATTCTACAGAGGGGGAGCCAGTACCACCCCTGGAGGCAGTCATGGCACCCCCATTCTATACATGGGGAGCCAATCCACCCCCGGAGGCCGACCTTGGCACCCCCATTCTATTCATGGGGAGCCAGTACCACCCCTGGAGGCAGTCATGGCACCCCCATTCTATTCATGGGGAGTCAGTACCACCCCTGGAGGCAGTCATGGCACCCCCATTCTATACATGGGGAGCCAATCCACCCCTGGAGGCAGTCATGGCACCCCCGCTTTACAGACGGGGAGCCAAGCCCCGAGAGGCTGAGAGCCTTGCCCCCACGCACAGCCCCGATTCAGACCCAGACCTGCCTGGTCTAGAGCCTGCACTCGCCTCGGTCAGGGCGCTGCCTCCGCACATGGAAAACCAGGGGAGCTGGGACGGCCGCCCTGGGAAACAG